>BQNB010055622.1:2140-39031 GCA_026074375.1 Tanacetum coccineum
ATTTGTGTTCTTTGTGTTCTTCACTAAAGAGTGAAATAATTGGATCACTTGTAATGAATTATATAATAAGTATAATAATCAAAGAAAGTATAAGAGAAAATAAATATGCTAAAGAAAAGATGGAAAGAGTTGTGTAAAATGAAAACATTTGGTTTCTATTTATAGGCAATATTTGAAATTCAAATTCTGGCCTGGCAGGCAACTACACTGATCCACGGATCTAAGCCTGGATCCGACTTTGGTTATGGTAGATCCGCGTGATGCACTTGGCACTTATTTTGTATTTTAGTGAATAACCTCAAATCTTTACAAAATATTCTTATGTACTTAATAATCAAATTTATTATATTCTTTTCGAAGAAAATATTTCTTAACATGAAAAAGGAAAAAAAAATAGATTTGGAAAGGTTGTTTTCATTTATGGAAATGATTAATTTTGAATGCAAGAAAAAATATTTTTCTTTGATCGTTAACTACGCTTTATAATGTCATATTCATATTTCGTACCTTAAGTGATTTGTCGTCGACAAGTAAACTTACGACTAAATAACTTGTTTACGTAAACTTTTACGTAGCATGACATTATATTTGTTATTATCAAAACTCGAAGATCATTAAATATAAATATCGTTTTTACGCGAATATTTGTATTAACAAAGCTTGATGAGGCTAGTAGTGGTACTAAGAAGGACCTGAATATTACTAATACGACATTATCAATTTTTTTATGTGTTGAACATAATTGATAATGATGCAAATGTTGCTCATAGTGGTGGAGTTGGTCTGAAAAATGATTCGAACATAAGGACTAACAATGAAGGTGATTTGGGAGCTGAGGAGAGTGGGAGCGACGTGGAAGAGGTTTTTAACAAAACTGTTGAATTCATTGCGCCTAAACAATCTAAGGTTGGTATCTCGTATAAGAGCGGAGGTGGTATTGAAAAGTCGATTTTATATGAGCATTGGAAAGAGTCTTATTATAAAGACCTATACGATGACGACCCTTATGATGATGATGCGCGTGCAGATTTAACTGAAGAACAATTGGTGTTTTGCAATGCTTTGTATATAAATCTTCGAGATCAAATTAAATGTTAGCTTGTTTTTAGTGTCATTGTTGAGTCAAATGTAAGTTAGTGTCTAGTTGCTTTATTTTCTTATATTTAGAAATAGTAGGTCTTTTTATGTTAACTTTACCGCCTATGTAACGGGCTAAGATATGTGACTCACATAAATCCTATGTGCTTAAACATTTTTTTGAAGTAATCTATTCACCGGCTGTAACTTTTTACCAAAAAAGAAAGAAAGAAAAACACGGGTTTACGGGAATGTTATGAAGTCTTAATTGTACGGAGAGTGGTTTGGTTGTCCAACTGTATATCGCTATCAATATTGTAGATGCGATCATGGTTCGAACCCATTAATTTTGTTAGAAGTTATTACGTCACAAGACTTATGGATATGTCATGATTCTTTGGTGTTTTTGGGGCGAACAATGACATCAACGTCATACATCAATCTCCTTTATTCAACGATCTCCAAGATGGTAAAGCACCAAAGGTCCTGTTTATGGCTAACTGCGTAACTTACAAATGGGGACATTATTTTGTTGACGAGATATAACCGAAATGGGTGACACTTGTTAAATATATTTCACATCTAAATGAAGATGACCACAAGCGGATACGGTAAGCAAATGCATGTTGCGGCAAAGAAAGATGTGGAACAAGCGTTTGGTGTTCTCAAGAAAAAAAATGAGAAGTAATAGCCAATCTCGTACGAAGCGATGTCTATTAATAAAATAAAGAGTATTATGTATACATGCATCATATTACATACTATGATTCAAAAACACAAAAGAAAGATGATATCTCCGGACTGACATCCGAAGGAACAACATTGTGAAGAGTACCTCGTACGAACTTGCGAACAAACATTAATAGTTATCAAACAATGAAATCGTCAGGCGCACATCAAAATCGTCGTACCCATTTGGTCGAACGTCAGGTTGATCTTAATTTGAGGGTTTTTACGTGTGACATTTTTAATACTAGTTAGTTACCCGCGCATAGCGGCGGCAATAGAAACTTTACTAACATAACTTTTTACGCAATTTCTTACCCGCTTAGTAATTTCGTTTCATAACACTTTGAATGTATGTGTTCGTTGTATGTGTTCGTTTGGGTTTTCCGTAGCTTTCCCGCAACATCATATTAACATCATCATTCTCGCATGTAAAAAGACAACACTCTCTTCGAAAATATATAGTTTTAACGTATCAAGTTTATATTTAATTAAAGTTAAAGTTGTAAAAAATATAAAACATAAAATAAACCCACTAAAAATGTAAAAACAAAAAAATTATAAAAATATATCAAAATGGATGTTGAATTAAAGAGCACAAAATTTTTAAAAATATGATGAAATCAGATCTTAATAAAATTAAATTGATAAAAAAATATTTCAATTTGAAAATAAAGGTGATTTTTTAATCAAAATGTGACACGTGTCACTTTATGATGTGATTCCTTAAAATGAGATGGATGGTCAAGATTGCACCTTCTTATCTTAAATTTTTAATGGGTCACACATTATAAATGCTTTATATAGTAGTATAGAAGTATAGATAATGTAGTATTTTAATTATGAATTAAAGTTTAATTATGTTTTAAATTAATATAAAAAAGTTTGGTAGTGACCATTACACGTGATCGGTGGTGGATTTGACCGTGTGCTAAATATTGATGTGGCACAAATGTGGAGGTAGTGGTCATCACTTAATTAAACACGTAAAATACTTCACTTTATACAAACATACCTCATAATATACTAAAACACTCACAAACAATCAAATAAACTCGTTTGGTGGTCTGTATCACTCAACTAAAACAATGGCCTTTTATTTCTACCGGAGTATCAGTATAGGTAACTATGATTTTTAATGTTTTGATAGATGAATTTATAGAATTTAGCTTACCTTCGTAGAGTTACGTACGCCGATGGATATTTACATGATTGGGGTTTGTATGAAATGGACTTGGCTACTAAAGGAATATTCGCACTTAAAATATACGACTTTTGAGGAATTGATATTAAATTATACATAGCATTTAGGCAGTACCAGATTTATTGATATATAACATGGCACGTTTTAGCATTATAACTTGTGAGATATTTCAACAGCGAAAAAAAGAAATCTAAAAATTAACCAGTTGAATTCACGGTTTTCATATTTATTATTTTATTTATTTCTGTCACCATTATATTCTGCATTTTTATCTATAGGTTTCTATACTAGCATTTCTGATATCTGAACTAATTGGTTAATATATATACTAAGTAATTAATATGTTTCAAGTAACCAATGCTTCATGCATGATAGTTAATTTGCTAAACTCCAACCTGAATAAGCCCTTTTGTAATTTAGTGTACGTGGTTATAATTTAAAAGGTTAACAATTAGATAAAGAGGTTTAAAACTTTTCCTCTTTCAATTATTCTCATGGTTATGTACACTAAAATAAAGTTCATTTCTTACAGTCCACACTCGTTTCTAAACGGCTACAACTCAGTGTTATTTGATGTTCGAAACAACGTTAGCGCCTTTCTAAGAAAGCAAAAAGAACGGCAGTAGCAAAACAACCATTCGTATGTAATTGTATATAGCAACACTTGTACATTGTCGCAAAATCAGTTGTGTGTCGTTGATATTCAAACAATAAGAAGATATGTAAGTGGCGAATATCAGCAACGACTTTTGCTGCGAAAGATGCATTACTCTTCGTTACTTTCAGGTTAATTAGCAACAATATATCCTTGCTAAGTTAAATTTAGGACAAAGTTTTCACAGACTTTGTGCTTCTACATATATATAAACATTTTATTAAGGAATAATTATAAGTAAATTAAATAAACTATTAATCTTTGTGATTTGCTTATATTACATCTACATCACAAACTGATTGCATAAAATATTAGAGCGACTAAATATATATATTATATGAAGTCGATTTATTATCTTTGATATAGTAATTGAGAAGAACGTGCATCTGTTATTTTTTGCAAGTAGATACATACCAAAGAAGTAATGGTTGGTAAGTGACATTACTTTTTCTTTTTGCTCGTTTGTTTGAAATTTCATTTTCATCAAATTGCCTGCTACAATAAAGGAAAATAAAGAAAAGTCTCCTGTGCAAAATGAGAATAATTGATTACATCGCACATGATAATTTTCATATTTTAGCGAACATGACACCGATAAAAATCCAATAAAATAAAGGGAGCAAAACCAAAAATAAAATAAAATTGAAAAAGCATATTTAGTGGAGTGGTAGTGTTTTGTGTAAAAGTCCACGTTAGTAGCTTGTACTTTTGCATGTTTCTTTTTCATGAATAATGCTAGCTACTACGTAGTAAACATTTTCTTTTGATTTGTTGCTAAAGTTACCATGACTTATGAGTTATGTAAACAGTCAAAACATATGATTTTAACTGTTAGTCGCAATGGATCAACGTCAGAACTCACAACATTGTGTTTCATGTATTTAAGTATATGTGAATGATTTGTTACACACTTACACGACTTCATTACTTACGATATCCGAATTCAAATCTGCAGGGAACTCCGTCGACTGGTTAGACATTAGATATCTATGTCAGAACGCCTGCAAAATATAAAAACAAAAATAGATTACTCTGATGATTAAATTTTATGTGATTTAGAAGGTTTGAACTTGTGACCTAGGGTTAAGTTTTCAATCAATTTTACTAACTGAGTCAAGCCACCATTTGTGTTTTACTATTCAAAACTATAATAATATCTTCTAAAAACCATGTTGATATCTTTTAATTTTCAATAATATATCAAGATATACTCCATAATCATCTGGCGTATTTATCCAAATCCATACTATGTAAATACGTAACTTTTTAATCAAGAAAATCCTTTAAAGCTATATTAAGTAATCCTCCTCATAAAAAAATGATTAAATGCACATGAAGTTCTATGTGAGTCTTTTAAATTAGATACGTATTGTGATGATGGTTGTATGTTTTGGATCTATTTTGATTATATTAACAAGAATCCGCCTTTTTGGAAGAAGAAATTTCAAAAGAGGGAATGCAAAAAATATTGTCTAGCAGAACTTTGTTTCAAGAAACCAAAAAAACCATCTATAACGAAGGCAAGAAAAAAGCAAAACACCAAGAGTAAACAACACCTACAGCCGGGCTGTAAACGATGAAGCTGTAAGATGCTCCAACTGAAACCATATATCTCATGGTTCTATCTTTTGTAAGCAATATTAGCTTAGATGGTAGTAGGTTAACTAATGTACAAGATGTGTTATTCTCTTATCGTTGGCAGCAGGTTAATAATGTACAAGATGTGTCATGCTCTTATCTTTTATAAACAGTAACTGTGTATGTTCTGTGTATGTTGTCTTTCATGGGATTCCTTCTGTAGGAATATGTACATGATAAATAATATATGTCCGGGAATTTTATTCGAGCCTATGGGGATGCACGCGTTAATACGTAAAACAATTATAGTTAATATATTAGGTGTAATATATTAATTAGTGGTAAAGTTATAGGGAATAATATGCAATTATAGTGAAAAAGAAAGTGTGAGAATTATTTCCTTTTTGCCTTAGCTATTTTTTTTGAACGGCGGATTTTATTAAACTAGCAAAAGCTAGAAAAGATTACATAGAGATAATTATAGCAATAGGATTATACAACCAACCTATCCAACTAATCTTGCATTTGGGATTTCTAGATGAAATCCAAAAAAAGGATTGAGAAACAACGGAGTCCCAAATCATCGACTTCTTTGGAGGGGTCCTTGAAAAGATCAAATTGTTACGGAAATTTCAAATGGACCACAAAAGAGTACCCCCAACTCCCTCTATAGCCAAACGGACTTTAGAGGAGGCATGAAGATCACCTATCCAAGCATGCCACTCCGCAATGTTGCCGCACATCGGAATGTCCAGATCCCACCATTTAGCCAAAAGGGGCCACAATTCTTTAGCCAAACCACAATTAAAGAATGTATGGTTGACCGTCTCTAGATCTCCTTGACAAGAAGAACAATTAATCGAGATGACATCGATACCGCGCCTATCAAGGTTTACCCTAGATGGGAGTTTGTTAAGTTTCAACCTCCAAAGAAAAACATTGACTTTAATAGGAAGGAGACGATTCCAACGAGTGACATCATTACAAGTATCTAACAACCAAGAATCCACCAAGTGACGAACGGAAGCAACAAAAAAACCCGAAAGGCCATTCAGAGACCACTGCCAAATGTCGTACTGATCAGAGAGAGAAGTACTCCCTATGACGCTTAATAGAGCATTAAACTGAGACGACTCCTCACCGCCTCTAGGAACCATCCGTAAAACTGAAGACCAATCAATTAAGCCAACACGACTGGCAATGGAGCACTGTTTATCAGTTTCAAGGAGAAAAATGCGAGGGAACATCACCTTTAGAGGCTGATTACCGCACCATAAATCAGACCAAAAGCTCGAATCCAGACCGTTGCCAATCTTGTGAGTGTAGTAGGAAAAGAGGTCAATACCTTTTGACTTGAGGCTGTTAATCGAAGAAAGAATTGAACCCCAAGTGCTTCGCTTCAAACTAGTGTTGGTGTCGCTATTAATTCCCCCTCCAGGACCATGAATGCTCTTTATAACTCGAATCCAGAGGTCGGATTGATCACAAAAAAATCTCCAGAACCACTTGAAGAGAAGCCAAATGTTTAGACCGAATATATTGCCTATTCCGAGCCCTCCTTCACGTTTGCTAGCGAGGCATTTGTCCCATTTGATCCATGTCAGTTTTTTCTCAACTGGATCACCTCCTATAAAAAACTTGTTGCGCATAGACTCAAGCTTCTTTCGAATGACAACATGCATCGGATATAAGGACATATAATATATAGGAAGATTACCAAGAACCGATCTAATTAATGAGAGACGACCACCAACGGATAAAAGCCGAGCTTTCCACGAAGACAGTTTCGAGGAAAACTTAAGGAGAACGGCATTCCAATTGAGACATCTGGCCATGTTACAACCCACAGGGACGCCGAGATACTTCAAGGGAAATTTAGCCGCCCCACAACCGATGATGTTAGCCATATGAGTGACTTCCGCTTCATGGACACCAACCCCAAGGACAGAACTTTTGTGAATGTTGATTTGAAGCCCCGAAATGAGAAAAAAACATCTAAGCATGCTGATAAGATTTTGAGCATTTATCCATGACCAATCACCGAAAAAAATGGCATCATCCGCATACATCAAATGGGAAATACTCAAGTTATCTCTGCCAATGGTGACACCTTTGAAAAGACCTAGCGCCTCGGCCTTACACGTAAGGGCATGTAGACCCTCCATAGCCAATATAAAAAGGAAAGGAGACATCGGGTCTCCTTGTCTAAGGCCCCTATGAATCACGAACTCTTCCGTTGGAGAGCCATTAACTAACACGGAAGAACGGGCATTATAGAGGCAACCCCTAATCCACGCGCGCCAAGTAGAACCAAACCCAAGTTTATCCAGAATTAGATCTAAGAAATCCCAACGCAATGAATCAAAAGCCTTTTCGAAATCAACTTTGAAAACCATAAGCTCTTTCTTACGTTGACGATGCCACGCTAGCACTTCATTTAAAATAAGAGGCCCGTCAAGAATGTTTCTCCCTTTTATAAAAGCCGATTGCACAGGATTAACACAATCACTAATCACAATGCTAAGCCTATTAGCTAAAAGTTTGCCAATGATTTTGTATTGGCATCCTATTAGACTAATGGGTCGAAAATCAGAAACGGACTTGGCATTATTGACCTTAGGAATTAGAGCGATGAAGGAGGAATTACAACCTTTTGGGAAAAGATTGGTACGAAAATATTCATGCACGAAGCGGATTACATCGTCTTCAATTAAATCCCAGAACGTGGTAAAGAATTTGAAGGTAAATCCATCGGGACCCGGAGCTCTGTCACCACCACAATCCCAAACAGCTTTTTTGATTTCACCACGAGAGAACGGTCTTTCCAAGAATTCACGCTTGCTGGGAGATATAGGATTGAGAAATTCAGAATCTAAGGAAGGAGGAATACCGTTAGGCTGTTGAAATCGAGAGCTAAAATGCCCCAAGAATTCAGCCTTAACCATGGAGGGATTCTCAATCCAATCACCATTCTTAAGAATACCTTTGATAGCCAATTGACGCCTCTTTTTCTTTAGCATGCCATGAAAGAAACTAGTATTTTCGTCACCTTCTAAAGCCCATTTTATCCTAGCTTTTTGAGCTATATCTTTCACCTCAACACGCTCTAAGTCACCCAAAACCATGAGGGAGTCTCTACGGTTTTTGAAATCTTCCTCACTGGCAATACCGAGATCGACCTTAACATCAATGGAACTAAGCTGATCTAGGTGTTTGTTCTTCAAATCAAGAGAGACTGCCTTTTTCGAACCAAGCCATCCACGAATAACATTTTTAAGGTGTTGTAATTTTTTCTTAAACTGAACCATTCCATTATCATTTGCAATGCCATCATTAGTCCACGTGTTGACAACGAGATCATGAAATCCCTCCATCTCCATCCAAGAATGGAAAAACCGAAAAGGAGTCGGACCATAATCAACATGAGATTCCTTCAAAAGGATAGGTCTATGATCCGGGATACCTTTCTCTAAAATGACACCTGTAATATTAGGAAAATACTCGTAAAATTTATCCGAAACCAAAAATCGATCAAGTTTGCTCATCTTGGAACCCCACTTATCAGTCCAAGTGAAGTTATAACCTCCTAAAGGAATATCAATAAGGGACGAATCTTCAATGAACTTGTTAAAAAGCTTTGCTTGGCTATCAATAAAAATCGAGCCAAATCTTTCACTAGCATCTCGAACTTCATTATAGTCTCCCATCACAACCACAATGCCATCCCAAGACACAATCAAATTCGACAAGGAATCAGAAACAAGTTTCTTTTCTATAGATAGAAATATATATGATAGATTTTTTTGAATGGAGTATTAAGACAAAATTAATATAAAACATATACTAGTTTCCAAGATCCAATCGTAATCGGATTCCACTATGGACTTGATTTTAAATAAAAATATTGATGGTCCTAAATATACAAAACTATATAGTACTTGAAACTGATTAGAAAATGTGTAATTGTTCTAGATACAGATATGTGGTGTCAAAACTGTATAATCTTATAGTATTTTACCATATTGGTAAAAACATAATTTGAAATCGATAGTTAGGTGCAATGGTACATAATTAATCATTGCATGGAAAAGTCGTAAACATGCGGTTAATCTGTTGCCCGTTTGCATTCTCCTACTATGTAACCGTTCTTATAAATACTAAGCAATCACTTTATTCAGTTTAGTATCTGTTAATGTAGTATTATGAAAGAAGAGTGCTATTATTGGTACCCTGACTCATTAAATAATACAAGAAAAGTACACAAAAAGTACAAAACATGTTTTTTGTTCATCAGTTTACAGTGCAACACAATTTTTTTATCAGTTTTTGTTTCGTATTTTTTGTCAGTTTAATACATTTGACTTGTTAAACTTTATAATTTTTATTCTGCATTTTCTGTTTTATAGTTTTATAATGGACGGTTAGTAATCAAAAGAGTTTATGAATTCATATAATCTTTATAAAATGTACAAACGACAAGAATCCATGTATGGATTATTGCAAGCATCTAGGAGGATAATCTTATGTTAATTGTTAAATAAAGATAACTCTTAAGTATTTCTAAAAGCTAGTGGGAGTATTATGTTCAGGTTTTTTTCACCTGAAAGATTTAGAAAATAAAACATACAACATTAAAATATATGTTTATATAAATCTAACACAATATGACGTACCATTAGAAAGTCTCAATGGATAGACATCTTTTCATAAGATAGAACATGAATGAAATCTTAAGTTGGAATTTAAAAGGATTTATTTTTATGTACTTCATCTTTGTGTGTAGGATAAATAGTGTTTCATGCATAATTGCAAGGATGATTTGACAACATTAGTATTTTAATCGAAAGTTATTAGTTTAGTCTCATGAATTGGAAATTTTAATACTATATGTTTGATTTGAAATTCTTTCTTAGATTTGGATTTGTCCTGTGGATTAAAAATTCATAAGGATATATTTTGCAACATCTTGTGGTGCAAATTAGATTAAACCAATGTTACTTTGAGTTCATGAGGTGTGCCTAAACACTTTATTAAGTGAATATTAATTGTTTACGGATTTTAAAAGCATGGGGTTGTTTGTGTACACGGATGCTAAATCGAATTGAGATGACACTCAATACTAGTCATTGTATGATTTTATTTTTGATGATGACCATGTAGAGTAGTTATGCTGTCAAACTGAGAGTAAGTTGCATTATACATTTAAGAATTAAGATTACTTTATACTTTTGGAGCTGGAACGATGCTTGTTGTCAATAGTTGATGTCACCACACCTTATGATTATAGTGTGTTAATATTAAGATATTTGTATAAACAAACAATGATCATAGATATTCAAGAACTTCATTAATTGAATTCTTGAAATAAGTATTCTCAAAATTCCTAAAGATCAAAGCTTGTTGGAATTATGAAATCTATGTCTTGTCAACAAGTTCGATAGTCGTATCTTGAGGCATGATTAGTCAACTAGAATTATCATCCATTTGATCTATTTAGTATTTGGATAAGGGATGTTTAGACAATTTTATTAATGTAATGTATCGTTGGTATTGAAGGTATATTTAATATAAATTGTGTCCTATATTTGCATGTTTAAGTCCATGAATAATAATAGTTATTATTTAAAATTAGTCCGTTGTCGATTAACAATGTGGGAATATTGTTGAACTAAGACAAGTCTGAGTGATTGGTGATATCTTGGATATTAAAGGAAGTGTCCACCAAACTCACATGATATTCATAAGATGAATATTGGACTTCCTCAACTAACAAGATTATCACTTTATGAATCGACGTCATTAAGTGAATCTTGTAAGTGATTTTGATTTATTAAATCCTTAGACTTGAGATGCAAGTAGGTCTTGCATGTGTGGATAATCCTTCTTGATGTAGTTTAAGTTATCCTGAATAAGGTAGCTAATAAAGACTATTTTTAGAAGTGTTTTTGAAATATATGACTTGGCACTTGTAGTCAATAAAGAATTTGTTCCTTCAATAGTTGAAGTATGATGCCACTGGGCCCCTCGTAGGGTTAATCAGATGTATGTGTGGCCACACCCAAAACCCAGGTAGATATGTCTCAATGATTTTTTGTAATCATGATTAATCATATATACGAGAAACAAAATCGTTAATTAATGGAATGACTTAGATTCATATCCATTTTTAACACGGTATTGAAAACAAATGGATTGTAAATTTAAATCATTTAACTGTGACTTTACGAAAGTACACTAAGGTATTCCTGGGAGCATTGACGTGTTGCTAGACGCTTATCAATGTTATTATATTATTTGACACATGTCCAAGTGAGAGCTGTTGGGATATGTACATATATCAAATAATATATGTCCGGGAAATATGTGAGCCTATGGGGGCACACGCATTTACACAGAGGATACGTTTATTAATGCAATTAATATTTATATATTAATTATATTAATATGTTTCACGAAATAATTAAACAGTCTTTAATTAGAACGTTAGAGGTTATACCTAATTAATAGATATTAACAAGTAAGAGACTTGTTAGTACGAAAATCAAACCCGTGGGATGTTGGTTGAGACAAGTTGAACAAGAAAGAAACAAAAGGGGTCTGAGTGTTGTTTCTTGTAAACTTGTGGAGGTGTTGTATAACTTAGAGACCAAGTCATTATGTTATATAATGAATGGTTCATTAATAACTTATTATATATACACGCATGATTAAAAACCTCAAATACCTACGATGTCAAATTGACATACCAGTTTATATGCATGAATCACATGCATGTAAATACTTATATACGCATGCATACATACCAGATTATATATATGCATGAATGTTAATTCTTTCCATCTTGATTTTGACGATATGCGATTATACCTTTTAGGGTTTAGCTCGTTGGTTTAATATAAAACAAGAACACCGTGTTTGGTTGTTTTATTGGTGAAGCAAAGACTAGTATCCTAGTGTATCTCGGTGATGTGTAGTGTGTGCATACCATAGAGGTTATCTACTTTGGTAACTGTTTTTGCGTGGTATTATCTTTTATACACACGCGTATATTCAAGACTGTGTATTCGTTAATTGCTAAAAGGTACGCGTTTTTGATTCCTTGTTAATTATATATTCTATACGTGTTTATGTTTTCTGCTGCGTACTCGTGATCTTTAATAGTTAATAGTTGTAAAAACCCAACACCTTTGCCACTAAGTCACCCTTAAGTGGTTCGGCTTCCCTCCTACGTTGTTGAATCAGTTTTTGAATTTGCCTTAATATTTAATCCAATATCAGATGCAATTACTTGGCTGAACTAAGTTCGAGTTCGACCTGATCATGTTGCATATTTATAGATTACAACTGAATGCTCTAAAACCTTTATCCACTTCACGATCCAAGGTTTTTACTTACATTCTTAAATTACACACTTTTAACGTTTACGTGACGAAAAGATCGCTAAAAAGGATCAAATATAGAATATGAGATATAAAAAATATCGACCGTCGAAGACATAAGAACATATTTAAGTGTCATTTTAGGCTATAAACCGAGTTCTCAAATTACCTAAGTATTAACGCGAGGACAATGTTAAATGTGGTTTATACAAATTGTATTCATTAGATAAGATGGTACTTATTGCTAAGAAGATACCATCAATCCAACATGTTTCGCGCTATTTTACATATATACTTCACATAAGCTTTGCATAGGGCCGATCACGGTCTGAAAACCGAACCGGACTAAACTTATTTGGTCCAAAACTTCGGACCTAAGACTAGACTAAAATGTTCGGTCTTAGTCCAAGTCGGTCCGATCTAACAAAACATAATTACTTGTTGTGCGTTAGAACGAACCAAGGCGGACCGCGGACCAGAAATGAGCAAAAAGATAGCCCGAGTATCGGATCAAAATTTCCGGTTCGATATGGTTTTTCGACTCGATCCAGCTGCGGTCTGTAATGCTCATCCCTGTCTTGCATCTTGTGAAAGTTTAAATGAAATAAGAAAGGACAAAATGGTTATGTATGTGGTTAGATAAAACTATGGGTGGAAATTTGGGTGGGGTTTTGGGTTGACATGTTGGTGGGTCAGAAAAGCCCAACCCGAACCTGATTCGTTTAAATAATCGTGTAAACTATGTCAACCCTAACCTATATATAAATAACCCGAACCTTACCCATTTAACACGTATATACTTGGGTTGACCTGTTAAATAGGTTATACAGGTTGAATAGGTTAAACGCATTTCACGTTGACCCATGTAACTCGTTTCATTTACAAAAGTTGGCATATTACACGGGTTAAACAGGTAAAACATGTTTTTGGGTCGACCCGTTTAAACCATTCAACTAGTATAATAAAATATAGATAAATTTTAATTTAAGAAAAAAATATTAAACCTGTTAGCGGGTCGACCAGCTTAATTTATTCACAACATGAACCTGACATGTTTGATAAACGGGTTAGATCGGTCGACCCAAACCCGACTCGAAATCTATTCAGACTCAACCTAAACCTGTTAATCTTTGTGTTGGTTTCATGTCAGGTTTCGTGAGGGGTCAGAATGTCAATTAATAAGGTTCAATAACAATAATGTCCAATCTTTGTGAGACAATAACAATATATCAATAAAAAAGGATCGAATGGGTCATAACAATATGGTTCTAACAATGAAGCAATAATAGTGAAAAGTGAAAGGCCATTTAATCGATGCATTAAGGATGGACAATGATCAAATGAACAAGTCTAATATTCACCACCTTCTACTAACTAACTACCAAGTAAGAAAGGTAGTCAGCATACGTCTTACACGAATTGAGGTTGCACAACTATGTACATATATAGAGAGATATACATACCATCAACGGGCATTTGGTCCAATGGTATGGAGGTTTTACCCTTCTAGGCAAGGTCTCATGTTCGAGTCTTGTCTAGGGCGATAGGGGTTTCCTCCCGCGTGTGTAAAGGGAAGAGTGCCATTGCCTTATGGGCTGGACCCAACCTGGTTGTGTAGGCTCGCTATGCCTTCTGGGCTAGGGGCCATGTAGCTACAAATTGCCGTTCCAAAAAAAAAAGATATACATACCCCTCGGATAAACTTGTAAAATTTCTTGATTTTGTAATGTAGTTATAACTGGTTTCTTCTGAAAGCATGAACCACATCCTAATGAGGCTAATCACATGTTCATTTACTTGTAACTACTACGTATGATTACGTGGGCATATTTAATGACATTACCATAATGTTTAATCGGAGAAAGACAAGGTCCAAAGTTGCTCAAAACGTAATTTACTATAAAAATATAACAAAGCGTGTTTGCTGTGGAGCCTTTTTAACCTTCGATCCAACATGTTTCTCGCTATTTTACATATATACTTCACAGAATCCTTACATAGGGCTGATCACGGTATGAAATCGGACCGATCAGGATTGGACTGGACCGACAACCAATTTGGTCTAAAACTTCAGACCTAAGACTGGACTGAAATGTTCGGTCTTGGTCCGAGTCCGTCCGATCTGACAAAACATAATTACATGTTGTGCGTTAGAACGAACCAGACCGGATCGCAAACCAGAAATGAGAAATGAGCAAAAAGGTGGACGGAGTACCGAACCAAAATACGTTTGGTCCGATTCGATATGGTTTCTCGATTCTATCCGTCTGCGGTATGTAATGCTCATCCCAGTCTTGCATCTTGTGAAAGTTTAAATGAATTAAGAAAAGGACAAAAAATGGTTGTGTATGTGATTAAATAAAAATGTGGGTGGCAGTTCGGGTGGGGTTTGGGTTGACAGGTTGACGGGTCAGAAAAGCCCAACCTGAACGTGACTCGTGTAAATAATCGGGTCAGTTATGTCAACCTAACATGTTTACAAATAACCCGAACCTTACCCATTTAACACACACACACACACACACACACACACACACACACACATATATATATATATATATATATATATATATATATATATATACTTTATATATATATTATATATTTATATATATATATTATATATATATATATATATATACTTGGATTGACGAGTTAAATAGGTTATACATGTTGAATAGGTTAAACGTGTTTCAGGTTGACCCATTTAACACATTTTAATTACAAAAGTTGACATATTACACGGGTTAAACATATTTTTGGGTCGACCCGTTTAAACCATTCAACCCGTATAATAAAATATAGATAAATTTTAATTTAAGAAAAGAATATTAAACGGGTTGGCGAGTCGACCCACTTAAACCTGACATGTTTAATAAACGGGTTAGATGAGTCGACCCAAATCCGGCCGAAAATCTATTTAGACTCAACACGTACATATTAATTTTCGTGTCAGGTTTCGTAACGAGTTAGAAATGGTTAGCACTAGATAAAACCGACCATTGGCCCATTATAAACCCATTTGTTAGATAAAACCGACCATTGGCCCAATATAAACCCATTTATTTTTTGTAGTTGGGCCTTGTATAAACCCATTTGTTAGTAATTATTAGGGCATCTTGATCTGTACATATCTTTCACTTTCTTCCGGTGCCACCTATCAAACCCACTAAACCAGCACACCACCAGCAAATACATAAGCGAAAGAACAACGTGTACAAGACTGTATAGTAGTAATTAAACGATGATGTTGATAATCTGTCATCATCCACCTCGGCATATTAATAGTATCCTTGTTGGGGTTTTCGGTCTGCAACGTGGTTTAGATTACCTTCATAAAAAATATGTCAAAACTGTGGTGTCACGTGACGGAAAGCCGGTTCGCATGTACGTTGCACAAGCGGCGGCCGACTTGCTACAGGTGGTTCGCACTTATTCGACGCCACCTTTACACTTACCACTACCAATATTTAATGAGTGTTTGCTTAAGGTTATTTGTGTACTTACGAGCTTATCTCTTTTCGGCTTATGTTTTGTAACATCATTTTCTTTGGCTTATTTAGAAACTTATGTGTTTATATAAATTTATTATGTCATAATAATAAGCTTATATACGCCCTTAGGTGTCAACATAAGCCGAAAAAGTTGGGCTTATGTTTTGTAAGATTGTTTTCTTTTTCTTTGGCTGATTTGGAAACTTATATGTTTATATAAACTTATTATGTCATAATAATAAGCTCATATAAGCCCGTGGTGTCAACATAAGCCAAAAACGTTGGAACAAGATAAACTCATAAGCCCATACATAAATAAGCTTAAACAAACAACATATGATGTTCCATAACTGTTGTGTGATAATACTTGCATTACGAATTTGCTGTTTAAATTTGATCTGTGTTATACGTGTGTTATGATTTGGATGCTTTCGGGATTTGCTTTTAAAGAACTCTTTTCTCAGACAAGTTTTTTTTAACAGCAAAATTTATATTTTAAGAGCAACCGAGGAGTAAGAAACTAGGAGCAAAAGGATTACATATTTCATGAAATAGTTTTGCTTATATGAAATCTATGTAGTTTTATGGGTGTTTGGATTGCTAGTTGTGTGTTCTGATTTTGGATTGCTAGTTGTGTTTGGATTGCTAGTGTTCATGCTTATAAATTTATATAGTTTTATGGGTGTTTGGATTGCTAGTTGTGTGTTCTGATTTTGGATGCTCCAGATAGCTATACGACTGATAACTCTTATATGATCGTGTTTCTCAGGCCGCCTAGGAGTTCAAAAGGCTAGCTAAGCTCCAAGAGATGCGCGACGATGACAAGAAAGCAACAAAAGAAAAACAAGATGCTATGTCGCAACAAGTAGTGCAGGAGGCAAAGGAGGCAAAAGCCGCACGACGATTAGAGGTTGGTTCCGATTTTGTTTCGTGTTTGGGATTACTAGTTTCTTCTCTTGCTTGTGGCTTTTAAATCAGCAATTTAAGTACCGTAATAACTTTATAAGATGCTTCCACTTAGTGTTTGTATTTGAAAAATAAAAAAAGGAGAAATAAGCAGATGATCGAAACACTTCAAAGTTCAAAATGATTATTAAGCAGATGAATCCTTAAAGGCCGTCCCATTTTGAAATAATGTCAGGTATCACTGATACGAGTGAATAGATAAGTCTAATTTTACAGGCGTAACAAGTTCCGCTCTAGTTAGTCTAAGCATATGGCAGGCCTTTTGCTACAAGACAGATTGCTATTGCCATGTTGAATGGTTGGATGTCTTGTCTACATTGTGTCACTTATAATGCATCAACTGGTTTGACTACTTTGACCTGTTGGAATCTTACAATCCTTTCCTTTCACGTACTCATCATAGTTTGTGTATCAGAATCAGTAATAGTATAGAAACTGGACAAAAAATATCTTGTACATTTGAAGAAATCCTTTTAATTTCTTTGGTTCCCATGTGATATAGATATACCATTTTCTTAAGCGTGTGTTTCTCGTTGTACGCATGATTTAAGGAATTAGGGTGTGCTCAGATTTACAAAGTTAGCTCTCATGCAAGTTTCAATTCAGTGATATGTGAAACCTTGTTCGGAACTATTTAGTGGACTGCTACAAAAGAACTATATAGGGCTTGTAAGTGACTTTTTATCATTTAAAAGTGACTGTTTATCATAATTGATAAGCCACAAAGGTCTCGACGAGTCTCATTAAGAAACCCAAAATATTTAGACCAAGTTTACTTGCGTGTTACTAATTAAGGATAAGGATAATTAAGTCAAAGGTGTTTATTGTTATTTGACCTATCTTCTAGAAGTAGTGGGTACTTCGTTGATGAGTTTTGGTTGCTGCATTTCTTTTCTAGGTTACTCAAAATATGTGCTAATTTGTATTGTATACTTATTGTCAAATGGTCGCAAAAAAGATGATTGTCACTTTGTCATGCGCTGCTTATAACGGAACTGTTTTGATGGACTTAGGGATCTTTGGAGAGCTAAAGCATCATGAAATATCAATATGAAATGGGATTAATTGAAGTATGCTAATTAGCCCCCTAAGTATATAGGATATGACACAATTGATGTTGTATACTAATCTTATATCATTAAGCCCAAATGAACCCATTTACGATTAAATGGGTCAAAATTGAGACCTCTATTGCGTGTTCAACACATCAATCATAATGCTCCTCTTGTTTGGTTTGATATTTTGGGAGTAGAGGATTGCTTGTGACATAAGTATTTGGATAGGATGAAAAGTATATTCTGTGACCTAAAAATAAAATATGGACGGACTGGGTGGGTTTGATGATTCGCTGAAACTTGTTATGCACGTAAGAACCATTATTTTTATAACCTACTAGGCTCCATATTTCAATTGAATATAGTGACTAAACTGATTTGACTCATTAGTGACAAGATATGACGAAACAACGTGGTTTCTTTTTTATAGGAAGCATTTCATTTTTCAAGGCAGCGTATTTGTTGGGTTACAAGTATTATGTATATGCATATGAGTTGAGTTAGGGGTTGTTTGTTTCGGCTTATATAGCCGGCTTATGGCTTATTTGGTTTTAGGCTTACTTTTAATAAGCTTACTTTTTGTGGCTTATTTTGAAACTTTTCGGCTTATATAAGTGTATTTATTTGGTTTTAGTCTTATGTTTGATAAGCTCACTTTTTGTGGCTTATTTTGAAACTTTTAGGCTTATATAACTTTATTATGTCATTATAAACTTGTATAAGCCGAAAAGTTTCAAAATAAGCCACAAAAATTGAGCTTATAAAACATAAACCCAAAACCAAATAAGCCATACGCCGGCTATATAAGCCGAAACAAACACCCTCTTATTCTACAAACTCATAAAATGCTAGAAACCGAGTGATTGATCTAGGCCATTGAATAGTTTTGTTCAACATGATTAGTTTTACTGCCATTTTTTGTTCTTTATGCTGTTGTTCTCTTACAAGGTTTACGGAATCTATCTTTTAAAATGTATTATGTTTGAAAACTTATATGTACCGTATGTGTTGGCGTTTAATCTTGACATGCTCATTAACTTTATTGTATAGGATAAACACCAATCAATCTCCATCATGAAAAAACCACGGAAAAAGAGAGGATAAACAAAGTTAAAGATCTTACCGTAGGTGAATCTGTAATGTTCAATAGGAATGGCGCAGCTATTGGTACATTTATATCGTATTGTGGAAGATGAATATATCTATCGTAGAACCAAATTGGCATAAAATACAACACGAAGAAAAAGAGCTGTTATGGTTGGATATCAAGGTATACTATCTAAGACTCTTAGCTGCATTTTCTTTTAATTAATATACATATTAACCTTTAACAAGGTTTATGTCAACTTAAATAGGAAAAAATGAGACTTGAAGATGATGATAAAATTAAAAGTTTTACACTTAAGTCGTGTGACCAAAAGTGGAGGGCGTTCAAGAACACACTAAGGAATGAGTACATGCTTAAAAAAAGATGCCCTCGTGGGACATATACATTCCTTGACCGAGTGTATGGCAAGACTTCTGTCGCATTGAACAATATACAGAAGCAAAACTGGTTTGTTTCACTTCCTCCTGTACCTTTATAAATTATTATCACCTTATATTGAAATTTTTCTAATTTGTCCTGACTGCCATGTAAAGAAAAAGCGTGAAGAAGCGAGAGCACGCACATTGAAGCAGGCCATTCGACCTCGGGTAGGAGCGAAAGGCTTTGCTGGTTTTGAAGAGTAGTGGAAAGAACGAAATGACCCAAATAAGGCGACCGATCTTCACAAGATACCAGGTCGTGGGAGTAATTTTTGTTTGGGTAGGAGACGCCTTGATAAAGATGGGAACCTAATTGTGCCTCCAAAGACAGCCCAGATAGCAAAAAAATTGGTAATTTATTACATGTTTTGCAATAATTGATTGGGGTTTATGAGTGCTAGTTGATTTCTTAATACTAGTTATGCAATTTAAGAAATGTGTGCTAGTTGATTTCTTAGTCGGGCCAATTTAACATGTGGCCATGTCGCATAGTGGATTTGAAAACCCAGCATATGACACCCGATGGTACTGTTAGGATTACTAATTACACATATTAGTGAATTCATAAAACCAGAGATGCTTTCATTTGTAGAATCGTAGGTCTTATTAACAATTTCTTCTTGTTATCAGGCCTTATTTAGCTATAGCTTTTAACATGTTCAATAAGCTTATAAGCAAGACAAATAAACTTAAACAAACAGCCCCTTAATCTGTAGATTTGAAAGACATAAGTTTTAGGAATCAATGTACTTAAGAAATGAAATATTTTAAGAAATTAGGCTGTCGCGAGAATGTTAATAGCTTGATTAAGAAGAATAGTTGTTTTAGGATTTTTTTTCATGTCATACTATTGCTTAATTTGGTTCAGATGTAGACAATGTACTCGAATAATGTTATGGCTTCTGAGTAGTATCTGCCAGCACTATTCTTGTATGGGACTGAAGATATTATACAAATAGCTTAGTAAGCTGTAAACAAGCTAGACTATAGATGAAGTTATTTTATGAGTACAAATAAATTATTAAGCTGTAAAAAAGCTAGACTATACAAATAAATTATTAAGCTGTAAAAAGTTAGACTTAGACACATAAACGAAACTTTATAGTGTTCGCAACGTATTTGTTGTCCATGTATAACGGAGTATTGATTAACAGGTAGAAGCAAGCGAGCAGTTGTGGACGATTAAAGCTCAACCTGGAGCAGATCCTTTGACAATTGTGTATGGACCGGACCATGGGGGTCGAACTAGGGGGTTTAGCTCTATCGTTGGCTTTAAAAAAGGCATAACAGGATATGTGAGGAAGAGTTGAAGAGTTGTCGGAACAAATGGAAGAAAAGTTAATGTCTGGTACGCTTTGGAATCGTTTAAAGGAGAAAATGTTGGAAGAAATTAGGAAGGAACCAATCGTTGAAACGAGCGGTGTTGGCTCGACAACAAGCAAGATCAGGATAGATTGCGTAAGAATGTATATGTGTTATATTTAGTAGCCTTGTGTTTTTATAGCAGTAGTTTTCTTTGAGTATCTATCTTTCTTCAAGTTCATAAATTCTCTTGTATTAGTCATGTTAAAATTGTGTATGAAAAATACAAAATCGCATGAGTTGGATTAACTAGACATGACAAATATAACTTGTATGTAAAATATTTTTTATGGACTGTACATGAAACGTTTACCAGGATACTAAAACAACTCGAATGCTGTAACCACAAGATAAAAGAAGTAATCTCATCCAAGTAAAACCAGAACATGCTATCTTCTAAGGGTAAATTAAAGTATTGTCCCTGTGAGGAAACCTCTAGGCAAACCTTTGGTGCAAGTATGATACTTGCACCAAAGGTTTCCCACAAGGACGATCCTTGCACTTTTGTAACGTTTGGGGAAAAGCCGAGTTTCCTTTTAACAAAACTAGTATGGCATACAACCTCTCGCACGAGAGATGTGCGACAGTTGCTACAGCTCGGTCCAATCGTAAAGTAACACACGTCATTGCCCTTGATAGTATGGCTTGATTTTCTTTTATATATAGGTGGTTTATTCCATGGGGGAGTAACGGTTAAGTAATATTATGGTAGATAGTTATAGTAATATTATGGTTAAGTGTTTTAATGGTTGCCGTTACTCCTCATGGTATGGCTTGATTTTCTTTTATGTTAAGTTTATATTTGGAGTGAACATATTTAAGTTTCTTTTACATTTGGCTGATCTATTGTGCCAAATGTGTATTTAGAAGATGTTTTATTTTGGGGTTTATTCCTTTTTAGGTGGTGGTGGGGTCAAACCATGTAGATTATTAGTCGGTCAAAAGGTTAGAGACCATGGCTAAAAAAAAGTTAGAAGCAAATTGTCGGGAAGGTGTTTTTGGTGTCTTAGGGCATGCTTGGTTGGAGGTTATAGACACTAAGAATGGGAAAGATAATTAATAGTGATGGTTGGTTAGAGGTAATGCAATCACCCATTACCCCATAGTTGGTAATACACTATTCCTCATCAATTTGAGGGGTATGGTCATTCATCTTATTTTTCCCTTAACTGCCATAATGTTTTTTACTTCAACTGCAACAGTTTTGCTTATATGTTTATCATTCTTTTTCTCTTCTGATTTACGCTAATGATTTTTGCTATTATTTAAACCAATTATAATTGTCTTCAGATTTTTTAAATATTCTTAGATCGTCATATATGGGTTTATAAGATATTGTTAAACGTCAGAATGAATATACATGTAGTATGTTTTGTATTGTATTTCTGCTCAGTTTCATTTCAGAATTTTCTTGTGCTATGGACTTTCTCACAAATTTCAATTAGTAATGGATGAAATTTATTAATGGTAAATTAATCGTGTTCATTACTATTCTTTGATGCACATATAGTTATAGCGAGATGTTCATCTTCACTATAACTTTTTGTTGTTTCACATTGAATTTGTTTTTGTTTGATCTATGTTTGAGGCTAGTTTTGATACAATTTGATTCGACGTTATTTTTTATGTTTGTTCGGCCAATTTATTTTTCTAAGTTATAATGAACAAAAATCATTTTGTAATAATCTAACATTTCAACCAAGCAACAACATATGCAATGGAATTACCATTGCATTCCTTTGCATTACCATTATCTTTCCCTTACCTATTCCTTCATTTCAACCAAGCGCACCCTTCATTTTCATAACTCAAAATACCATCATATCTATGATCCCCATACCCAAGCCTAAATTTATCATTAGCACACATTTGGGTATTTAGCAGTTTACCAAGATTTTTTGAAGAGTTGTGCCATTTTTCTACTTTAGCTTTTAAATCTTCTTTTTCTTTTTGAGCTGCTGCCAATAGTTTCTTATGGTATGTTAGGACATCAGTTTTATCATCTAAGTCTATTTTTATAAACCTCATCTTTTCCTCATACCAAAGTTGACCTTGTTGATGAGCAACTAATTGTGCTTCAACTTTCTTTAAACCTTGAGTATATGCATGTATTTCTATGCTTGCATCACTAAGTTGTGCTCTTTGTTCATCATACAGTTTTTTAAGTTTAGCATAAGACTCTTTACATTCTTTTGAACAAGAAATTACCTCTGTGTCTGAGCCTGAACTGTTGCAAGCCATCAAAGCATAATCTTCTTCTTCTTCTGAGTGACTGGTCCAATCTTTTAAAATACTTGGAAAAAAAGAAAAAAATTAACGTTCCAGCGCAACGCCGAGGACAATCATGCTTGTTCTCAGTATATTTGGACACGTTTAATATCAATCATTGCAATTAATTTGATTCATATGTGATACTTCTCTTCCCACTTTTGTCTGAATAAGCATTGTGTAAACTTTTTACAGTCTAGCTTAAAATCAACCACGGTTATTTGACATGGATATCTATTCTTTGGGATTAACCTTATTCATCAAGGAGCTCTATGCCCATAGTATATAGTATAGATAATTAATGTGTCAAATCAAAACGATTTAGCTTGTGGTGAAACGCAAGATTACCCGCGCGTTGCTGCGGGCGTTAATTTTTCGCGTGTTGTTGTGGGACATTAATTTTTTATTTTTTTTCGGGTTTATTTTTTCGGTCTCATGTTTAATAATTTGTTTTTATTCTTATATTAAATAACAATCGCGCTTTTTTTTTTGCCCAGGCCGATAGAAAGTCGTAAATAGTTAAAAATGAGAGTATGTCTCGTAAAAAAAATTCCTTATTTTTTGGCCAAAGAAGGGTAGGGGGATTATAATTTTTTTTTTCCCATGAACAGTATTCGAGCCCACTGGGTCTGGTATTGTTCATTTTACTGTAGCAGCAAGTCAAAAACGACGTAGTATCACTTTTCAAATGTGTTTCGGGTTTATTTTTTCGGTCTCATGTTTAATAGTTTGTTTTTATTCTTATATTAAATGGCAATCGTGCGTTTTTTTTTTTTTTTCCTCAGGCCGATAGAAAGTCGTAAATAGTTAAAAATTAGAGTATGTCCCGTAATTTTTTTTTGCCTTATTTTTTCGGCCGAAGAAGGGGAGAAGGATTATAAAGGTTTTTTTTTTTTTTTTTTTTTGCCGATGAACAATACCCGAGCCCAGTGGACCGGGTACTGTTCATTTCACTGTTCCTAGCCGCAAAAACGGCGACGTTTAACTTCTCAAATGTGTATGTGTATAATGGAATGGGATAAACACGCTGAAGGTCACCTAAAGCATATTTTTGGTGCACGTTTTCCATAATTGTTTCAATACAAAGATTATTACTATTACTATATATATCATTTGAGATATCACAAAACACTGTTCATCCTAAACACTGTAGCTATAATACTAGCTACAGTACCGTGATGTTGGGCTCCCACTTTGACCAGTTTTTTGGGCTCAACTTTGGGCCGGTCCTTTTTTTTTGAAAAAAAAAACGGTTCACACAAAAATATGAAGAAAAAAAATGATACAAAATTACTGATTTATTCAGATAAAAAAAATACCCGCGCAAACATTTTCGATACCTAATAACTTTAAACATAAGGCCCAACACATAAATCCATATAAAAAAACATCAAACTATTAAACATGAGGCCGAAAAAATAAATTCGGGAAAAAAATAAAATAAAATTTTACCGCTCCGTAATAACGCGCAGGCCATAAACTCATATAAGAAAAAAAACAAACTATTAAACATGATACTGAAAAAACAAACCCGGACTATTAAACATGAGACCGAAAAAAACTTTTAAACATGAGGCCCAACACACGAGGCCTAACACATAAGCCCGTATAAGAAAAAAAAACTATTAAACATGAGACCGAAAAAATAAACCCGTACAAAATAAAAAAAAATAATAATAATGCCCCGCAACAATGCGCGAAAAATTAACGCCCGCAGCCGCGCGAGTAATCTTGGTTGTCAGTATATATACTAATTTCCGTGACAAGTGGCGACAAAATTGCTTGGGCTACATTTTCTTCCGTTGGGCTGTGGTTGTGGGCCGACGTCTTGGGCTTCTTTTCTTTTTTAACTTTTTGCCGTTTCGTGTCTTCAATTGTGATATTTCATTGAAACTAGGTGAGATTAAAACGAAAAATACCGACAAAAACGAACGACAGAATAACCGAAAATAACGAACCGAAACTATAACCGAAACGAATAACCGAAATACTCAATTCGGTTCTCGGGTTGGATATGGGTTTGACACTCCAAACCGAAAACCGAACCGAAAACCGAATTCATATAATTATATATATATTTTATATATTTATATATATAAATACTATTAAAATGTTATCATAATATAAAAAAAACACTTTTTATGTTAATAATAATTTTTGTTTACTAAAAATCTATGTAATTATTAAATTTTTTTTAAAAAAATAGTGAAAATTTCGGGTTATTCGGGTCAACCCGAGAACCGAACCGAATTCGAATTCGGTTTTCGGTTCGGTTCCGTTTTCGGGTTGACCAAAAATTATTTTTAACCGAACTAACCGAATAACCCGATAACCGAACCGATCAACACCCCTAATTGAAACCACAATTATCATAGTTTTCTCAACCCTTCAAGTACCAAAAGTAAAAAAAAAAAGAAAAAAAAAGAAGACCCTTCAGTTTTGATAATACATTCGTGTGTTTGTTTAAATGGTTACTTTTGTCAACAATGTAGATTACTTGGGCCCTATAACCTGGACTTACTTCTTTAATAATGTGTACAACATAATTGTTATAAAGCCCAATAAGACGATACATTTCGATCGTAAAATATAAAAAAATAATTTCAACTACAAAACTCCCGCCGCAACACGCGGGTAATATGTCACCTCGTATATACTAAAATCGGTGAAAAACGACGTCGTTTCGCCGGCGAAGAACACCAACGGCCAAAAAAAAAAAATCCGGCCCAACTAAGAGTAAGTAAAAAAAAATTTAAAAAACTTACAGAACGGCCCTCAAGTTTGAACTATTTACGACTTTTTTATATAATAAACTTTATTTATCAAATATATAGCACATATCTATCGATCATTCAGATCAAAAAATACCGACGGAAAGATCTTCGAATTGCGAACAAAACGAGCCATATATTGCAACGCTTCCGACGCACGCATGATTTTATAAAAAATGTTGAACTTTAATATAAAATAGAAAAAAACAAATTTACAAAACGTACCCTCAACTTTTAACTATTTACGAATTTCTTATATAATAAACTTTATTTATCAAATATATAACACATATCTACCGATACATTCAGATAAAAAATACCCGCTGAAAGATCTTCGAATTGCGAACAAAACGATCCCAATATTGCAACGCTTCTACATATTAAAAAAAATAGTTTCAAAACACACCCTAAACTACCTAAATTTTATGAAAGTTTAAATTATATAAATGACGTACACTTTTTTGCCATTTACAACCGGCTCAACTTAGAAAAAAAATTACAAAACGTACCCTCAACTTTTAACTATCTACGACTTTTTTTATATAATACACTTTATTTATCAAATATATAACACATATCGATCGATTCATTCCGATAAAAAAAATACTCGCGGAAAGATCTTCGCATCGCGAACAAAACTACACTTGGATACAAGTCAGCCCCGCCGCAACGCGCGGACACATTCCCAGTCAGTATTCGTCCAAAATCGATTAGCAAAAAATTATGCTCCGCGGCAACGCGCGGACAATCTTGCTTGTTCATTATTTTAAATGGTAGTATAGTTTTGTAGTGATTGCCGACAGGCCTTTAGTCCAGTCCAGTATCCAATAATAGAATAGAAGTATGGGCCAACGAAATAGTTAAGAAAAAGGGCCATATTACTTGACCAAAATAAACCCACTGAAAGGCCCACCCCTATTTTTTTAATAAGAATGGTTGTTGGCCCAATAAGAATATCAACTTGGGCCTAGTAAAAACCCATTTGTTGGTATTAGGGCATTTTATTTACATACCTCTTCAACAGCCACCAAACATTTACATCCACCAATTACAAAAGCAAAAAAAGTTCGTGTACAAGATTGTATAGTAATCAACTGATAATGTTGATAATCTGTCATCATCCACCTCGGCATATCAATTGTACCTTGTTTGGGATTTTCGGTTTGCAACGTGGTTTAGATTACCTTCATAAAAGATTGGTAAGTTTATTTTTACTATTTATTCAAGACAGTGTGCTTATTATTGTTGGGTTACAAGTATAATAATGTATATGGTCATTCTAATTACAAGTATGTCTAGAGGACAAAACTGTTAGGTTGTAAATGGCCTCATTTCCTTTTTGTATTGGTATATAATATACTACACTTTAGGTAATTAAATTAAACTCTGCAACATCGTGACCTTATAAGCTTACCAAAACTTTTAGAGAATACATTGTGACCTTATAAGCTTATAAGCGTATAAACTTCATATGGATCTGCTTCAGATGAACACTTATAAGCTTTATATGGATCCATTTACATAAGCCACAAAACCGGGTGGTGGTGGTGGTTGGTGAGTGTGGTGGGAGAGGATAAGAGTTACTGCTAAAAACAAGAGCTTTTAGCGGCGACATGTTGTCGCTATAGTCTCTTGTCAAAGTCAGTTTTGGTCAAAGTCGGTAAAGTTTTTGTTGTTTACTATGTTTTGTCAAGTCTTTTCCAAGGTCCTTACACCAAAATCACTAAAGTTACTGAATCACAATTTAGATAACCTCAAGATAAAAGGAAAATACTTAATTTAAGTCATTTATACTTTATTTACTACTATTAGCTTTCGTGTTATATTAACTTTCTTGTTTTTTTGAACTACACATACCCGTTTGAAGTCTATCCAAGAGAGTGGGTATGCTCCGGATATTGCTGGGGAGGTTCGGGGGGCTTTGGAGGTTCAAGCCAATGTTGCTTCAGTCGAGGTTCGGGGGGGCTTTTGGGTATGCTCCGGATACTGCTGGGGAGGTTCTTACTCGGTGCTTACTTCACAATGTTGTCCAAAAGGTAATGTAATATTTCTTAAGTTTAAAATCGTTTATTTTTGTTTTTAATAATTATAGGTATTCATCCTTCAATTTTCTCACAGGACACATCGAATTCAAGACGGATCAAAAAATCTTGATTAAGTTATTAAAAGCAACAATCGTGAACATGAACCGAGTGTGGGGGGAACGGAACCGAGTGTGGGCAAGGAGGTTACCGGGTACTAGCTTTAGCTCTTGCATCACAACTGAAAAGATTATTGTACCCAGGAATAGGTTACGGAGATCATGAGTCAAGAGGCTGCGGACAGTGGCGAAGCCAAGAATTATGATTATGGGGGGCAACGAGCAAGAAAATGATTATTTATGTGACTTAAACGAATCGGGTCGGGTTTGAATAACAACAAGAAACTACTTTACTTCATGTAGATAACGTTTAAAATAGGTGTAGACATCTATAAAAAAAAGAATTTGTTTCATAATTTCAGCTACTTTATCTTAAAATAAATAAATATAGCGTGTTTATTACATTGATATGTCGAACACAAAATATTTACGAAAAAATAAACACACAATATGTCATGAAAATTGTATTAAAGCACTTGCCATTAGATACTTTAACGACAATTATGACTACTATTAGTGAATTATGTGAGATGTGTCAAATTTAGTTCACATTAAATATAACAACCATAAATTCGTATATTATTACATTTAGCTTACACATTGACATAATAAAAGATTATTATATTACAAGCAGAAAAAGGTGAGATAAATTGCAAAAGAGATAGGACCATGAGTTTCAATATATTGTACTCCTTCCGTCCTAGATTAATAGTTCCTCATTTTATTTTGTGAGTAATATAGCAAGTTTACCATATTGCCTCTAATGACACTAGAAATTACAAACTTTATTCAAAGCTATAATTAATTCCATAAGGGTAAAACTATTATTTTGCAAAAAAGTAAAAGATAAAATGCCGTAATGATTATGTTTTCTTAAACCGTGTGTTTTGTTTCGGGAGACAATTAATTTGGGACGAATGAGTACTATATTATTATAAATATAAGTACGTGTTTTTTTTTTGGGGGGGGGGGGAGGGGGGGGGTTGATACTGTTGGCTTGGCTTGAAAGGTATAAAACTCAAGCCAAATATCATACCATCTAGAAATCCGGTCTAGCCATCCTTCTTTTCTGACATTATCATTTTTTTTTGGGTCCTATCATCCTATTCTCTCTTTCTCTCTTTCATTTATTACGGAGTATTAATCTATTATATTTTGATTTTATAATAACAATATTTTATTTTAAAATATATATTTATTTTTTATAACAAATAATATTTAAATCAAAACCAAAACCTTATCCAAATCCTAATCCTAATCCCAATCCAAATCCCGCATCCTACCAAACGGATCCTAAATAACTATCAACTAAAAGTTGCTATTAGTCTTTACATGCAAATTTTCACTCACGTGACCCCTATTGGCCTATTTCATTGTCCCACTTTCTTTTACAAGTCTTCTTCTCCAGTTAAATTCCGACGATCTAAATCACCGAAAATTAAAACTAAATTAAAAATCATTGTCATTGTTGATGGCACTCGGAATATATTCATGAGGGCACTGCATCGTTTTTCTTGAATTTGAACTTTTTTTCTACATGGTCTTTTGCATTATAGTGTATGGTTTTAACCGGAGCATTATAGAGTGCATGACCATGCAAAGATGCAGACCACTAGCCTTCCATTTATATACTCAAATTCATTAGCTTGTAACCATTTTCCCTTTGCGTGTTGAGATAGATAGACTGATGTTAACTTCCCACTATCGATCCTTAACCTCATATGTTCCCAATCACTAACAT
Organism: Tanacetum coccineum; assembly: GCA_026074375.1. Classification (NCBI taxonomy): domain Eukaryota; kingdom Viridiplantae; phylum Streptophyta; class Magnoliopsida; order Asterales; family Asteraceae; genus Tanacetum; species Tanacetum coccineum. Next base: position 32,084 of record BQNB010055622.1, read on the forward strand.
GTTCTCCTGCCTTTCCTAGTAGAACGGCGAAAGATCCAACTTGCAACTTTGCTGCACCATCAAAAGGTTAAAGAACCTTTTTTCACCGTATCTTGTATCTAAGAAGGCACCATCTAATTGGCCATTGTGTGGTGGATTATCACCGTCGTTGGTGATCATATATGAGGTTTTGGGTCAACTATTGGAGTACCACTTTTGAAGAACCATGAAATAGATGACGGAAAGTATTTTTCATCAGGGTGGAAGTATATCAAAGGAGCATAAGCACTCATCATAGATTTAATTTGTTCGATAGTAGGACGACCAGAATAAACATCTTTCTTGAAATACTTAGCTCTGAACTATTCCAGTTCTCCAAGATCAGTTGTCTCATGTGCAAAGTATCCTCCTGCGATCGTAAAACGTTAATTGAAATCTATATACTATTAATAAGTCTTGATACAAAATCTAAGGCAAGAGAATTTAATCAGATAAGGATACGATATTATTGATGTTATGTTTTATAAATTAAACCAAAAATGTGGTTGTAACCATCGACGTTATTTTCTGTTATTTACCAACCATTTGTATTGGTTAGTAAAAGGCAAAAAAAAAAAAGTCGCGAATATTGGGTTTTGGCGGGACCCCAACAAATACCTCTGCCCCTTGATCCCGCATCTTTTTTTGACGATATGAAGCTAACTATAACGAGTGTGCACTCCGCATCTCCTGACCCGTTTTGAGCTAAACTTGTATAACGGCCGTCTGGTATTCAGTAAAACACAATCACTAAACATAGTTGATAATACTAAAATTGCCAACATTCCTTCCACATTTAAGTGTAATACTTGATTTACTAAAATACACAAAACAAACCGAACTAATGCATAAATGAAAATGTCACTTTGGATTGAATTTTCACTTAGTATATTAAACATTCCATAAATTCATATGGGAGTCGCTTAGGATTGAGCCTTTCGGTTCGTATGAATACTTATAACATGCACATAAGTTTTTGCACGTTTTGATGACTAAGACCAAGTCCACGGGAGATGTTGAACAAGCCATCACTAGGAAAAATAAGTGGTCCACCACACTAGCTTTTAGCCTCCTACGACAACCATCAAGCAGCTCTATTTAAGCTTCGTCAAACCACAACCGTGTCCGCATACCAAACGGAGTTCGAAAGGCTAAGTAATTGTGTCATTGGTCTTCCTTGGGAGGCCTTTGCCTAGACATGCAACAAGAATTAGCCATTTTTGCGACCTTCCACAATAACCCAAGCCATAGGCCTCGCGGAACTCATCGAAGATAAAACAAAAGAACAAAAGTTTCTACCTTGCTACACCTACAAAAGTTGATAACGATGACAACCTTGAACCCCATATACCCGACAACAGTACTATCTCCATTTTAACGAACACTGAACACACCTCAATAGGTATCTCGACTACTAACGTTATCGGTGAACCACTTTCCACATTGGCCTCCCCTAGCACCATTCAACATCTCATGCGAAAAGAAGCTATAGCCTCCTCCACGTTTCCATGATCACCATATTCCACTTACACCCAACACCCCACCAGTTAATGTTAAACCGTACCGTTACCCTCATTACCAAAAGCAAATAATGACTTATAGCGGATATGCTAAAAGACGGTCTCATCAAACCGAGCCATAGTCCTTATTCCTCACGTTAGTTCGTATGAAAGATGGCACATGGAGGTTTTGTGTCGACTACCGCGCCCTAAACGCTATTACAATTCGAGACCGATTATCGATACCTATGGTTGATGAACTTCATGGTGCTCACATCTTTTCCAATATAGACCTTCGAGCCGGCTATCATCAAATTTTCCTAGCAGACGAAGATACCCATAAAACGGCTTTTCGAACCGTGGATGGCCATTTCGAGTTCCTTGTCATGCCCTTAGGATTGTCTAACACACCATCCACCTTCCAAGCTGCCATGAATGACATTTTTCGTGACGTATTACGAAGGGTTGTATTAGTTTTTTTATGACATATTGATTTATAGTCCATCTCGGGAACATCATTATAAACATCGCCATGTGTTTGATGCCCTCGCTCAACATCGTTACTACGCCAAGCGTTCCAAGTGTACCTTTGGTGTTACTGAGGTGCATTACTTATATCATGTTATTTCAAAGTATGGAGTCGCAACAGATTCTGAGAAGATTAAGGCAATTCATGATTGGCCCAAACCTTCTACGGTAACGGGCCTCCGTGGGTTTTTGGGCTTAACCGGTTACTATAGACGTTTTGTTAGCAACTATGCTCACATCGCTTCATCACTTACTGGCTTGCTTAAAAGGTCCAAGTTTGAATGGAATGATGAGGCTCAGGAAGCTTTTGACATCCTTAAAAAGGCCATCTTGAAACTGAAGGATACCGGTCCCCCTCTGTTACAAAGGCCACAGGCACTAGAACTTGGCCTTGACCATCTTTTCTCCAAGAAAGTGTTTGTGTTAACCATGTTTGGTCTGACAGAAAAGGGTGTTTGGTTTGTATATGTAAGTCTGCAATCTTGCAGTATGCAAAGTAACAAAGTTTGGAGAAAATAAACAAGAAGGATGAAATTGTAATGTATATAAGGTTTTTTCTGATGGATATTGAAACTGTTATACAATCAACATATATATAGTTTACTAAGAGGTGTGATTGTGAAGGGTTACGATGGTTCATCATACCTGTTCACATTTAACCACCAAATAACTGTCTTAACTAACATTCGGGTCTGTCGGCCTTTGGCCCAGACCTAGATAATATAAGGCCCTTAATCTAATTGTTCACAGGCCTAAATACAGATAAATATAAGTTACATATTAATAAGTAAGACTTTATGATCTTAGATTTTCCAACATACTTCCCCTTAAGATCATAAGTCTTATATGTCCCTTCTTTTGTCCCTTCTTGATGTTCTTTAAACAATGATGACAAAGTCTTTACTTAAGATGCTGACATTGTCTTCATTATCCTCAATTTTGATCTTGATGCCTTGTTCAGAGTTGGTCCTTTTTCCTTGTTTGATTGTATAGGTTGAAGTTGTTGGGCTGTCATGGTCTTCTTTATCATTCAAATCTTCAAGTTTAACTCCAAAGTGCTCAATCTTCTCTTTTCCTTTTCTGTTTGCTGCTTCCATGTTGGGTGCTTTGATCTCAGCAAAATCACATTGGTGAGATGCAAGGCAGGTATACTCTTTGCCTTCTTCCACATTCTTTGTAGGTATATCAAGAATAAGATTGTATTCTTGTTTTGGCACCCTTGCAGTCTTATAGAAACTTGTGAAAACATCCAAGTTGATGTAGCATCTCTTTATATTTTTCACACATTCAGGTTTTGACAGTCCAAATATTTCCTATGTGAATGTCCTCTAATCATTTTCCAAAGTATACACTTAAATATCCTCCAAGCCCTTCAATTAGTTTGTACAAATCAAATAGATGTATTTGTACTCCATTTATCTTGGGAGGTATTGGACCAGGAAGTGGTTTTTCCAAGTAACTCTTGTAAAACCATTTTACTACTTTATCAAATTTTTCTCTAAAAATATCCCATTGTTGGCTAATTATCTCATCCTGTTTTATCAGATTTAAGAAGGCAACATATTCATTAAAAGTGTTTACTCTTGTTGAATATAAGGCTCCTTTAATCTCAATCAGATCATCCTCCATACCCAAAATGCCAACTGTTTTGGTTTCTCCAGCTGTTTTGGTTTCTCCAGCACTATTATGTAATGACTCAAAGTATTTTTCTAAATACTCATTTTGCATAACTCTTAATTTATCTTCATTGAACTTGTGGTCTTTTGGATCTTTAAACATATAGATAAGTCTACATGTATTATCCTCATATATGATATCAATACCTTGTCTTTCTAATTGTTCTATGGAAAGAACATTTAGAGTGACTTCAGGGGCATAATAAACTCCTGGTATGAGGTATCTTTCATCACCATTTATGACCACAACTTCTCCTATTCCATAAGTAAACAAGAGTTTCATCTGATCATCTAATTTGTTGACAGTAAAACTCTCTTTTATGTTGCAAAATTGATTTAGTTTGGAACATAAGTGCATGTTTGTGTTATTACTAACATACCAGATGTCATCCCAGTGCCCTTGGTCTGTGCCCTTGATCATGCATTTCGTTGTAAAGTGAATCCATTCTGGATACTTCAAACTTACAGTAGGTTTTGTTGTCATGAAACCTTCATTTATTACTTTTGCAGTCTTACTTGTATTCCCAGTCTTTTTTGTCCCTTCATCATGTTCCTTATTCTTCATAGGACAGTTTTTGATAACATGTCCTCTTTGTCTGCACTTGAAGCACTTGTGTTTCCTATTTCTGTTCTGTGAGATGTTATGGGACTGTGGTTGATTGATAGTAGAATTATACAATTCTATTTCTTCCATTTTTCTTCTCAGCATCTCCTTGCAATCATGTGTGATTTGCCTTATGCGGTTTCCAAGTTGTGCTTCCTTTTCTCTTTTCAATTGTCTTTGGATGAAGTCATATTGTAGTCTCTTTCTTAGAGGTCTCCCAAGTTTGCTCTGATACCACATGTTAGGAAGGCCACAGGCACTAGAACTTGGCCTTGACCATCTTTTCTCCAAGAAAGTGTTTGTGTTAACCATGTTTGGTCTGACAGAAAAGGGTGTTTGGTTTGTATATGTAAGTCTGCAATCTTGCAGTATGCAAAGTAACAAAGTTTGGAGAAAATAAACAAGAAGGATGAAATTGTAATGTATATAAGGTTTTTTTTCTGATTGATGTTGAAACTGTTATACAATCAACATATATATAGTTTACTAAGAGGTGTGATTGTGAAGGGTTATGATGGTTCATCATACCTGTTCACATTTAACCACCAAATAACTGTCTTAACTAACATTCGGGTCTGTTGGCCTTTGGCCCAGACCTAGATAATATAAGGCCCTTAATCTAATTGTTCACAGGCCTAAATACAGATAAATATAAGTTACATATTAATAAGTAAGACTTTATGATCTTAGATTTCCAACAAAATATGTGCTAAAAAGGATTTATTTTTGATTCTACAGAAAATGGGGCGTTTCAACTAATAACACTCTGAAAATGTATATTTCAGTGGATCAGCGAAGAACAAAGAAATATTCTCGCAATCAGAATCTTAACAGCGCCTGAAAACACTCCTTTTATACCACCTATTGTAGTATACTCCCGTCAAAGCAAGAACAAGCAATACAGCAACAAGAGAAAACAGACTTCTGAAAATTGATATTGCAATGAACCTATTTTGTTGTATAGGGTTATAATGGACCCATGTTTTTAAAGACTTTGAGTTGTATGAGTCTGTAAGTCACAAAAGCTATGCTAATTGGGTTGAAGAACTTCGATATCCTTGTGTATCTGGTCTATAACCTGTTCCATTATGCCAACTAATTTGCGTAACAGCTTATTTCATGCTTATTATTCTGCTTATGTGCTTAATTCACTGCTTATTCTGGCTTCTTGTAGCATGTTCATCATCTGTTTTTGCTTTACAAGCTTTGATTCAAGTTTTAGTTGTGATTTACAAATTCTTTGTGCCTTATTCAGTTAGATTTGATCATATTTAGAATTTCATGATTTCATGTTTTTGATCTGATTTTTGTTGATGTTATGATGTTTCTAGATGATAATGATCATGATTAGCTATTAGGATTTGCTAGTTGTAGTTTAGATTTACATTTGCTAGTATAAAAAGTTTAAATCAGTTTTTTAAGGACTGTTTGGAATTGCCTTATTTTGACTTCTGAAAGTCAACTCTTTTTGTTCATGTTTTGCATTTGAGTTTGATTTGAGCATAAGATTAGTTTTACTTGATGATTTGATGTCTGAATCTCTTTAATCCATTGTTTGAGTTTGTACTAGTTCATAGTCTGAGTTTTGAGATCTGAGTTGTTGATTTGAGTTCCAAATTTGATCATCATCTTTTGCTAGCTCTTAGAGCCTTTGTTCTTGCATATTTGAGTTCAATTTGAGTGCATTTGCTCATTCATTTTGTGCTTTTAACTTCTGTATAAGTACTTGTAATTCTGTCACATTTCTGCATCAGTTGAAGTTTCTAATAAAAAGCAGTTGAAGTTTCTAATAAAAAGCAGTTGATCTAGCTTAAATTTAGAGTTCATAAGTAGTTGTAATAAGCTGGATTTTTGTGCACAAGTAGCCCTCATATAGGTGATTAAGTCTGGATAATATACTTTATCTTAGTAATATTAAAAACTATTTTTGAATTTTAAAAAATATTAAACTAAACTGAAAATTTATTGAAAAATACTTTTTAGAAACTAGAAAATTGTAGAAATCTAATGATACAAAAATGCCCAATTTTTATAACCTAATTGAATGCTAATTTTGATTTATTAAAATCTTAACCTAATTTTTATTAAACTATTTTTATTAAAAGATGCATCCTTTTTCTGTAAGCCATATCAAAAGACATAAGCAAAATATAGCTAATCTCATATGGGGACGAGACATCTATTAGGCCGTTGAAGAAAAGTATTAGCCCGTTGGTCTCAAATGTAAAATCTACTTCCGGGAACCTGGCACATGCCACATTCAGATATACACATAACTGCGGGAATAACTTACTATCAATTATTCAGCCTCAACAATAACTCCCTAGTGCTTACCTTGTACATCCCATCGTAAGTGTACACCTTTCCAATGTAGTTGGTTTTCGATTCATGCCCTCAGATCACTCTTATCTTAGAACATAAAATATAAAAGGTGTAAAAAAAGTACCTCTTTTATCTTAGAAGAAGTACTTATATTAGAAGTACTTCTTCTAAAATAAAAGGTGTATCTATAATACACTTTTTATTTTTATACACCTTTTAGTTTAGAAGGTGTAATATAAATACCTCATATAAACTTGGGAATTCTATCCTAGAAACTTGGAAATAAGAATGATACAAGGAG
>BQNB010055623.1:0-39031 GCA_026074375.1 Tanacetum coccineum
AGTGGGTTGTAGACTACCAATATATAAATAACTATTGGGCATAAGTTGGTAAAGCCTCGATCAGCTAGGTTTCAATATTGTCACCTAGATAGTTTATAATTGACGGTGTAAACTTTATGCGGGTTTGGTTGATTGTGACAGGATTAACCATTAAACAAACCTAGAGTTTAGGGAGAAGTACCACATAGCTTTGAATGATATACCACCAACGAATGTAGTACAATCATTGCATACTTAGACAATTCATACATATTATTTGAACAAACTTGGTTAATACGTTTTCCTTACATAAGTGCTTGACATCTCCTTTATCGTTTGTTTATCTGCTTGCGTATGTTACTTGTCTCATTTATCGCTTTATTAGTTTAGGTTAAACCAAAACTGGTGCCAGTCTCTCAAGCTGAACCCCCTATTTGCGTTAGTTTAAGGTATAATTATGATTAATTAGGCCTAACATTAGATAACTAGAATACTAGTAGATTAAGTATTAACACTCACTATTAGTGATCGACACCCTACTTACCAACGAACCTACAATCGATCAGGTACACTGCCCGTTAGTGTTAGTTAATAGGTAAATCCAGCAAAATATAAATAGTAAAACTTGATAATATAATAATCTATCCTAAACGACACATCAACTACCAAGTTACGCCGTAACCAATTCTGAGGACGAATTTTTAGTTTAATAAAACACACAAACAAACACACAAACATGCAAACATTGAGAAATAAAAACAGAAACCAAACATGCACAAGCACACAAACAAACATAGCACAAACAAACAATTACAAAATAAAACATATAGACAAACACATATTTCAACCAAAGAACTAAAAACTACCAAACCCGTCTTCGACAACGGCGCCAAAAACTTGATGCATATTTTCTTTTAAATTAATTACAAAGTTTTACATTTATAAAACCCTAACTACCTAGACTATTCCTACGTACTAAAGGGCATTGTATCCTATTGTGTAGTAGTGTAGTGATTGGTAAGTACGGGCGTCGACCATAAGAATGATTTATACTTACTAGTTTTCTAATTAAAATGTGAATTTACCTAAGAAAGCAGTAAAAGAGCGCGTTGAGTTTTTAATTGAAATGATTATGTTTTAACTATCGTAACTTATCTAAAGGGAACTAGTATAGTGGTAAAAAACTAAAAGGATGAACGCATTCACTTAGCTAAATATCCCAAGTTCAATGATTATGACCTTAAGGGCAATGTCTAATTTCAATTTTATATGGTGGTTCTAATATCATTAAGTCCAATTTGTATTCGCAACCTAACCTATAATTCCTATTATCTCAACCTCATTGTTCACATAAGTCGGTCATCTAGCTCATAATCATTAAACCTCCAACTACTCTAAAGACTTGTCTAATGTCGATAATCCCACTTCTCGACATCTAAACCTTTTAATTAGGGGAGTCCTACAAGGCTTACAATACTTTCCTAAGTTATCATGATCTTTTAAACAAATAACTTATACATATCTTTTACAAAAATAACTCAATACTTATCTTCATAAGTATTCTTGTTCTTCAAACAATCCTTATCTCTTAATCAGTCTTTATCCTTCTGACAGTAGTAACTTTCCTTAGTCTGGTGTATCCTGCAGCCATTAATTTTTACCTGCGTACTAATAAACATAAGAAGTAGTAACTTTAGTACTAGCAATACTAATATATACTAACAGTAGTAACTGTGTACTACCTTGTCTCAAACTTTACTACTAGCTAGCACTAAACTATCTTATCATTTTTCAATAATTCATAAAGTACTAACTTTGTACTGGGACATTATTTACTTTACACTAACAGTCTTAACTACTTAGAGTATTTGCTTAACAATAGTAACATTCACCTGAGCAGTAGTAACTTCAAGAAGCCTTTTAATCCCAACACTAAGCAAGTGTTACATTCGTTGAGAAAGCTTTTCAAGACAACTAGTTTTGATTATTCGAGTTCACCATAATTCAAGTTGTTTTTTGATCACGAAAGGCAGTTTGAAGAAGATCAGAAACAATAACGGAACCAACTACGAAGGAGTACATGATGAGAACCCGAGAGGATCATGGCTCAGGCGTTGCTAGACCGAATTTCAATAAGGATACTAGATTTGAATTGAAAGGTTAATTTCTAAAGGATTTGCGTGAACATACTTTCAGTAGATCAGAAAATAAGGATGCAAATGAGCACATTGAAAGAGTTCTTGAGATAGTTGATTTATTTACTACACCAAATGTGACTCAGGATCAACTTATGCTTCGTGTTTTACCTATCACACATACTGGAGCTGCAAATAGATGGTTAAGGAATAAACCTTCTTGTTTGATTACGACTTGGGAAATTATTAAGGGAAAATTTTTGAGCAAATACTGTCCACCTTCTCGTACTACTAAAAAGATAGAGGAAATCAATAATTTTCAGCAAGAGCCGGATGAAACTCTTTACCAGGCTTGGGAACGATTCAATGAACTTTTATTGAGATGTCCTCAACATTACTTAACCTGTATACATGAAGTGATTTTGTTTGACAAAGGACTGGATGTGCCCACTAGACAGATTCTTGATTCTAAGGGAGGCATGCCTAAAATGATTGCAACTGATGCTAAAAATCCATACAAGAAATGTTTGATTATTCTCAAAAATGGCACGATGAAACATCTACTAAAAGTAAAAGTAGTAATACTTTTGATGGATTAGCTGCTATTCAAGCTCAACTAAACAATCTTGGCAGGGAAATTAAGAAAGTGAATAAAAAAGTGTATGTTGCTCAAGTAGGTTGCGAATTATGTAATGGACCACATTACACTAAGGATTGTCCATTGAAGGAGGAAGGAAAGACATTTAAAGAGGCATACTACACTCAGTTTGGAGTACCATTCCCACAAGCAGGAAGGTATAGAGTAGCTGCTCCAGGATTCTACCAAAGGGATAATGAAAATTCATCATATCAAGAAAAAAGACAAACAATGGAAGAATCATTGAACAAGTTCATGACAGAATCTGTAAAAAGACATAATGAACACTTTTCTTTGATCAAGGAAATTCAAGCTTCAATGGATGTTGCAATCATAAATCAAGGAGCTTCATTCAAAGCATTAGAGATTCAAATTGGACAAATGAGCAAGGTACTTCAAGAAAGGGGATCTGGTAGTCTTCTTAGTTCAACTGAAACAAACCCAAAAGATCATGTCAAGTCAATCACTACTCTGAAGAAGCTGAAACACTTAAGAAGGATGAAAAGATGCCACTGATCGAGCTTATTCAAGCCACTATTCCTTTCTGGCGTTTGGAAAGAAAACGGTTTTATGATGAGAAGAATTAAGGTTGAAGGAGTTATGAAGAAGCTACAACGTTCAACTCAACAGAGTGGTACATGTTAAGGGATTGCTTAAGGAAAAATCGAGGATCGAGGAGGAGATCAAAGCAACAATAAAAGTGCATTGCTCGACAATTATTAAAGATGCTCTACCTCCGAAAGAAAAAGACCCATGGATTTTTACTTTACCTTGCAGTATTAACAATATGTGTTTTGATAAAGCCTTAGCTGACTTAGGAGCTAGTGTTAGTGTTATGCTTTATTCTACCTTTACCAGTATAGGTTTAGGTAAATTAGCTCCTACTAAATTAATTATTGAATTGGCTGATAGAACTGTAAAACGTCCTAAGGGTATAGCAGAAAATGTGTTAGTAAGAATTGATAATTTTTTCTTTCCCGTAGACTTTATTGTTTTAGATATGCCCGAGGATATCAAAATTCCATTGATCCTTGGAAGACCATTTTTGTCTAATGCTCATGCTAAAATAGATGTATTTAAAAGAAAATTTGCTTTGAGAATTGAGAATGACAAAATAGTATTTAAGAGTGATGGGCGAAGCATTGGTTTTTATTAAATTAAATGATCTAAATAAACCATTAGAGCTTAATAATCATGAGATATAGGACTTAGATCCCGAGATTGAGGAAGGAGAGATTATTGATGAACAAATGGTCGATGTAGTCAAAATTAGGGATGATGATGAGATAGCTGAGAAAATAGATGAATATCCTAGTTTTTGCGACTACGATAGGAAAATCCATATTAATTGTGCTTATAATTTACAATTTTCTTGCATGTTAGGAAACCATTTTGTAGGGTTGTGAATGTTGAAGCAAAGCGATTCGATGGATTTATTACCATTCATAATGGTAATGACATTGTGACTTATCAAATGGCCCGATCGCATCCAAGGTTTAAAAATCTCTCTAACGAACAATGTAACAAGATTCAGCCATTACTTCAAGTAAGTGTACGAGACATATTGGAAAGAAATTCACACTCATATCAAAAGCTGAGAGGTTTCTACAAAGGAGTGTTAAATTTGGGACCCGAATACATAAAGGATAAAAATATGGTCGAATGGCTCAGACGTGGACACGTGAGCATGCACGAGATGGACTGACGCTGAAGGGAGTCTAACTTAAAGACTCTTCAAAAAGCAAAAGTGCTTGCCGGGAGACAACCCAGAATGTTATTTCAATTTTGTATCGAGTCTGTCTGTCCAGTATGTTGATATGGCATATGTCGACGCATGGTTCGGCGTATCGAAACACCCTCGGTCAAATTATCTTTCTATTTTTCAGTTAGTTTTAATAACTTATTGTCAGACTTGTCAATTCGGCTTATTTGAATTCTATAATGCGGCGTATTTGACCTCTATCTTATATTCGTTATTTTGTTGACAGGTTTCAATATGACGTATCTATCACCATGAATATGGCGTATTGACTATCCTGTATAGTTATCGTTTTTGTTTTCTTATTATAACTAATGTTTATTTGGAGATATGATTGCTGTGATTTTCTTTATGTTAAGACAGAGAAGTACTTAACGTAAATGAAGAAAGTTGTGGTATGCATATAATCATGAATCTTATTTGTGTTATTCATGCTGGTATTCAGACACTTTTCAATTCAACAACACACTTTGTTGCTACATAAACTCATTTATGGAGGATCATACCGAGCAAAATCCCAAGGGAGTTTTGCTCTAATTCTTTTTATATTTTAGTATTTTCATGTATTATTTTATATAACAATGTGGGGTGTTGTAATATCTCAAGTATGGTGTGAGGAGAATTAGAAGGATACTTGTTCCTTATTTTCACAAGAATTTGCCTAATTATGCTTTAAATTTAAAAAAATTTGCATGTTTTTGTTGATTATTAGCCGAATAACCGCACAAATAACCCTTATTTTATTTTCATTAATTGAGGGATTAAGGCTATTCCATTTCCACCTGTCATTTTACAAAAAATTCCACAAATGTTTTGAGTGTGATGGTGATGTAGTAAAAATGAGAATTGGCTTGGTATATATTCGAGACCACCATAATAAGTATTATTTTTATAATTTGAGTGACTTGTCTAGATTGGTAAATTTCTAGGATTAAACCAAATAGCCTATGTCATTTACAAATATAATGTGATATTAACTAACTACACTGGTTAGTTAACCCTCATATAAAACCCTTTTGTTACTCTCATTTTTAGAGTAAAATACCCCTAGAAAACCTTCTGAGCCATTTCTTTTGATTCTTACACCACTAAAATATGTTTCGTTACACCTTTATACCTTAGCTTACCTTGTAGATTAGTGGTTGGTTACTAGTTGATTTTGTGTAAAAGTATGTACTTCCTATGTTCGTGTGCGTATTTCTTATCTTTGGTTAGGTCGGGAATTGCACAATGCAATGTGAATGTAAAAGTAGTTTCTTTTATTTTTTGTATGTTTACTACTTTCATTATTATTTTTATTTCTGAATCATGAGCATTATGGAATTATTATCCAAATTTATTATGATCGTGAAGTGGTAAAATTTTACACCTTTATTCGTTTTTATTTGTTTAAAAAAATTGAAAAATACAAAAATACAAAAAAATGCAAGAGAGAAAAAAGGGAGAGGATTGTGAGATAATTGATTCGTCTAAACTTAACCGGTTTTATCATTTACGAGATAATCGATTATTCATTGGTACGTGCTATAAACCAACGATGTAAAGTATTATTGTATATTATTAGAAGTTGGTCGCAAAATTAACCAACTATTAGAGGCGGTTAAAGATTATTCCAGAATATAATAATCGTGGAGCCCAATCTAAAGACCTTTGATACGTCCTATTGGATCTCATCAATACGTCGTATCGACCTGATTTAAGAACCTATAAATAGAAAACCTAACATTTGGTTTTCAACAAGCTTTTAACCACAAAGTACGATTCTCAGACGATTTTAGAAGACAAGAAGGTCCTACAAGTGCATTCATTCCATAGGAAAACTCTTGTAATCATTATACTCCGCAATAATCGTTCGGTTAGCGTATCGTTCTTTATGAGTTCTACTTTAATCATTCCGAATATGATACTGTGTATTGTTACAAAGATTATGGGCTAATACATGTAGGTATTAGCCAAGTTTATGATAATTTGATGTTTTGATTTGTTTATATCGATTGTTTACTCTTTCGTTGCATGTCGATTATGTTTATCACTTCATACCCGTTTATTGCTTGATTATGTTTTCATCTATCATTCAACTGGATCTATGATTATTAATAAAGCGTTGTAACTTAATCGTTATTTAGGCTATAGGCTAGAGTCTGGGATAGATACTACATACAACTTATCTATATAACTGGATCACTAGGACTACAAATAAAATCTTGTTTCTACCTTTGGTTAAGTGAATGGTAGACTAAGGTATCTTAGGACTATAAATAAAGTTCTGTTTCGTTTGGTAGTTAAGTGGGTTGTAGACTACCAATATATAAATAACTATCAGGCATAAGTTGGTAAAGCCTCGATGAGCTAGGTTTCAATATTGTCACCTAGATAGATTATAATTGACGGTGTAAACTTTATGCGGGTTTGGTTGATTGTGACAGGATTAACCGTTAAACAAACCTAGAGTTTAAGGAGAAGTACCTCATAGCTTTGGAATGATATACCACCAATGAATGTAGTACAATCATTGCACACATAGACAATTCATACATATTATTTGAATAAACTTGGTTAATAAGTTTTCCTTACATATGGTGATTGACTCTTCTTTATCGTTTGTTTATCTGTTGCTATTACCTTTGTCTATTTATCACCCTTTTATTAGTTTTAGGTTAACCAAAAAAACTGGTGCCAGTCTCTCAAGATGAACCTCCTATTTTGACCGTTAGTTTAAGGTTTAAGTATGATTAATTAGGCCTAACAATTAGTAACTAGAAAATAAGTAGATAAGTTATTAATGCTAAACTATTAGTGATCGTCACATCCTCCTTACAACGAACCTACAATCGTCAGGTACACTGCCCCAATTTTAGTTGTTAGTTAATTGGTAAAGTCAGCTAAAATATAAATAGTAAAATTTATTAATATATAATCTTTCACTTAAACGACACAATCAATACTACCAAGTTACGTCGTAACCAAAATTCTGATGGAGATATTTTAGTTTATAAAACACATAAAAACAAACACGCACATAGACATAAACTACATAGCACAAACAAACAATTCAAAATAAAACATATAGACATACATATTTCACCAACAACCATAAAACTACCAAAACCGTTCTTTCAACTGCGCCAAAAACTTTGATGCATATTTCTTTAACTTATTACAAGTTTTACATTTATAAACCTAATACCTAGACTATTCTAGATACTATAGGGCATTGTTTTTTTTTTTTTTTTAAACCCTATTGTGTAGTAGTGTAGTGATTGGTAAGTACGAGAGTCGACCATAAGAACGATTTATACTCTCTAGTTTTCTAATTGAAATGTGAATTTACCTAAGAAAGCAGTAAAATAGCGTGTTGAGTTTTAAATTGAAATGATTATGTTTTAACTGTCGTAACTTATCTAAAGGGAACTAGTATAGTGGTAAAAAACTAAAAGGATGAACGCATTCACTTAGCTAAATATCCCAAGTTCAATGATTATGACCTTAAGGGCAATGTCTAATTTCAATTTTATATGGTGGTTCTAATATCATTAAGTCCAATTTGTATTCGCAACCTAACCTATAATTCCTATTATCTCAACCTCATTGTTCACATAAGTCGGTCATCTAGCTCATAATCATTAAACCTCCAACTACTCTAAAGACTTGTCTAATGTCGATAATCCCACTTCTCGACATCTAAACCTTTTAATTAGGTGCAAGCTAACTAAAGAATTTCCCGCGCTTTTTAAGTGCCTAATCTAATGTAGGCGGTGATATAGTCAACCCCTACAATCGAGATGATGGTCCTATCTCGAGTAACCTATTAGACTACCTTTCAATTATTTCCGCCTAATCACTAGCCAATAGGTTATACACTAGCCACTACCAAAACGCAAGGATCAATCGACAAGCATAAAGAATATCCAAGTAAAATAGCAATCAGACGAACATATTAAAAATAAATAAACAAAAGGATAAGTAATCTAATGCATGCCGAAGAACAAATAATAAAGCATAATCATCAATAACATAACACAAACAATTAAAAGCATAATCAAATCAAATATAATGGTGATAAAAAATTGAATCAAACTTAATTAATTGAAGTGTTGTGTATAAATCATGCTAGCTATCTCGCTCCTGATCCTCTAGTTGAATACCGCGATGAACCCCGAAGGATTTTCCCTATACCGATTTGTTGTGTCCCTTTTTCCTCTTTCTATCGTCGACCCAAACAAAAATCTAGAAATCAATAAAATAAAGATTTGGAAATTCAAAATAAAGCTTTAAAAGATAAATATGATGTTCTGAATAATCAAGTAAACACTTTTAAGGAGAAAAGTAATGAGTTTGATCATCAAATAAAAGTGTTGAAAGAAAAGAATGATGATTTGCTTGCTTATACAAAAACATTAGAATAACAATTCAAAGTTAAACATGTTGTGATTAATACTCACACTAAGTGTCAAGAACAATATGCAAAACTTGAGGAAGAAAATCAACAATATGCGATCAAGTTTTATTCTCTTGTTGATAATGATAGACAACATCGACAAAAGTTTGAGTCTCGAAAGATTTTGTATGAGAAAATAAGTTGTCAATTAGTTGAGATGCATAATAATGTGTTGAAGTTACAAGAGAATATTTCAGAAAAACAAATAACAATTTTAGAGTTAGAATAGTGCGTGCGTAAAAAGGATTTCAAAATTGAAAAGTGTTTAGAAAGGTTAAACGATTGTGATAAGAAACTTCATAAAACGGGACAAACACGTCAGACTATTATGATCATGCCTTATAAGATTAAAATGTATAATGGTCAAAAAAGAATAGGTTTTGAAAATCCAAGTTATTTTTGTAAAGCGAAAGAGTTGAGACCTAGTCTTTATGATGAGAGGGTTATTGGTCTAGGGTATACTCTGATGTTTCTTACACATTCATATGAAGCTTTAAAGATTGAGAAATTTAAAAGTGCAAGAGAAAATAAAATTGCGTTTGCATATGATTATGGAAATGTGAATGAAAGTTATGTGAATAAAAAGATAAATTTTTCGGATGACTACTTTCAAGAAATAATTAATCCAGATTTTGAAAAGATCGATTCTCCATTTTAGCAAACACATTCACTCTAACCATATGTTGGGATTAAAAGACTTCTTGACGATCTTAAAGTTACTGCTACTCAGGTGTGTGTTACTACTGCTAAGCAAAAGTTAGTGTTGATCATTAACTTTAATGAAAAATATGCTAAGTAGTTAGTACTGCTAGTTCATAGTTACTACTGCTAGTGTAACTTAGTACTGGTAGTGTATATTAGTACTGCTAGTTACTCCTACTAGTATATGTTAGTACTGCTAGAGTAAAGTTAGTACTGCTGGTGAAGATTGAAGAAAATATTCTAAGTAGTTACTACTGCTTGTACACAGTTAATGTTGTTGGTGTATAAGTTACTACTGCTAGTGTTCAGAGTTAATGCTGCTGGTACAAAGTTACAACTGCTGAAAGATTACAACTGCTGAAAGGATAAAGACTGCTCAGAAAAGATAAAGATTGCTTAAAGATCAAGATTACTTAGTTGATAAGGATTGTTATTTATAGAATAGATCTTTAAGAATATTCTAAGTTTTTGTAATATATTGTAAATCGACTAGGACTCCTTGGTGTATAAAAGGAGGTCCTAGGGCATAGAGTTCTAGGTACCAAAAACGAGTCATTCATAAAATTGTTATAGCTTCAAGGTTTTGTAACCCTAATACTAGTTAGAGTATTCGTGTTAATATATTGAAGCTTTTGTTTGTTAATTTGTGTGTTCATTAGAATTACTGTTTCATTGAAGAATTCTTCTTATATTAAAGATTAGATTTCGCATAATCTTTAGTATTATCAAACAAAGTTTCTATCATAAGTTGTGTAGGATTTATCTTGCATAACTAAACCTTACACAAGCTAAGGAATTCAAGATCCATTGAAGTGGGATCAACACCATATGTTCTAACTGTGATTTTAGAAAGATCATCATCAATTTGGAAGATGAAGTTGTGAGTCTTTTAGAAAAAGAAAAAGAAAATTTAGAAATTATTTAGTCTTTGAAATCAAAGGGTGTTGAGTCAAGTGAAAGTGTAATTTTTAGATTGGAAAATCAGAGTAAAAATGAATGTCAAATGGTTGAAAAAGGTTGTGACAATTTGATAAATTCAAACATAATTGCTCTATGAATGTTTAGAATACAAGTGTCACAAAGTGCTTCACCAATTTTTTTTGACAAAAATGACTTATTCACAAATAAAATTGAAAATAAAACAAAAAGTAAAAGATGCAAGATAACATCATCAAAATATAATGACAAACAAGTAAATAATGATTTCTTGTGTTATAATAGAGATTTTGTTCAATTTTTAGATTTTGACACTTTTAGTAGTGTTAGAAGACCTAAGCATAGAAATGTTATTTTGCAGAAGAAAGGGTCGTCTAATGCTTCTTCTGATAATTTGTCTTCTTTACGTAATTTAAATTTGAACAAAGATGTTAAGCGATATTCTCGTAAAGACTTGTTGTCATGTAATAATTCTCATCATGTGAACACTAAGTGTGCTTATGAGTGTAATGATGATATGAATGTTTCTTGTAATTCTAGATTGCATGCTTCTTATGATTTGAATGATTTGTATGTTTTTGATGATGTGATTATAAGAAATTCTCTAGTTAGCAAGATATCTTTTAGGAAAAAGTCTCGTGATTCTTTAAATGTGCGTTCTAAGCATAATTCTTCAAATAATTCTTTGCCTAGAACTTCATTTAGGTGGTTTCCTAAAATGCAACCGTTCATTGAACTCATAACTAAATGGATTCCTAAAGTTAAGCGTCAAATAGATAAATTTTCTAAACACCTAACTCAAAGGGACCCATTTTCAAATGGGTACCCAAAGTTTGTTGAATGTCTTTGGTGTTTTATTTATTATAGATTATCCAGATTTGTCTTTGGATTCTTGATTCAGGATGTTCAAAGCATATGACAGGTAATCGTGCTCTTTTGACAAATTTTATGGAAAAGTTTCTTGGAACAGTTTGCTTTGGTATGATTTTGCGGTGATTGCTGGCTATAGAGATGTGGTTCTTGGATCAATGACGATCAAGAAAGTTTACTATGTCGAAAGTTTAGGACATAACTTATTTAGCGTTTGACAATTTTATGACAAGGGTATTAAAGTTGCCTTTCTAAAGTATACATGTTTTGTTCGAACCGAAGATGGTGTAGATTTTGCTTACTGATGATCGTTCGTCTAATTTGTATACTATTGCTCTTGTCTCCTAGCAAAGGCTTTCTCTTCGCAACTATGGTTTGTGGCATCAACGTCTTTCTCATCTCAATTTCGCCATAATCAATAACCTTGTGAAAAAAATCTTGTTCGAGGTCTTTCTAAAATAAAATTCAAAAAAGATCATTTATGTTCCGCGTGTGAACAAGGGAAGATTCATCGGAAACACCACAATTCCAAAACGGGTTTTGATTCGAATAAGCCAATTTATCTTCTTCATATGGATTTGTGTGGACCGATACGTGTCGAAAGTATTAATGGAAAATGATATGTGTTAGTTTTTGTCGATGATTATTCATGGTACATGTAGGTATTCTTTCTTCGCTCGAAAGATAAAGCTTTAGAAGTGATCATTTCGTTTATCAAGAAAACCCAAGTGAATCTTCAACTTCAAGTTCAAAGAGTACGAACGGATAATGGTACTGAATTTAAAAACAAAACTCTTGCTAAATTCTTTGATAAGGTCAAAGTTACTCAACAATTTTCTGCTGCAAGAACGCCACAGAAAAATGGTGTCGTGGAAAGGAGAAATCATACCTTAGTCGAAGCTGCAAGAACGATGCTTACATTTGCAAATTACCATTATTTCTTTGCGCTAAAGCCATCACAACAGCTTGTTTCATACAAAATCGTTTGATTATTCACAAACATTTTGATAAAACTCCTTATGAGCTCATAAATAAGAGAAAGCCAAACATCAAGTTCTTTCATGTGTTCGGTTGCAGATGTTATCTTCTCAATGATTATGATGATGTTGACAAGCTCAAGGCGAAAGTAGATATTAGAGTGTTTGTTGGATAATCTAATGAATCTGCTGCATTCAGAGTTTACAATAAGAGTACTCGAAAGATACACGAGAGTGTGAATGTGAACTTTTATGAGATTTTTGAAATGGATTTTAAACGATTCAGTTTAGAACCCGGTCTATCTAAGTTAAACGAAACGAAAAATTCTTCAAATCCAACGGTTTCACAAGTTTCAGAAACTTCAAAGAAAGATTTGGAAGATTTATTTCATAATTTTTACGATGAGTATTTTGATAATTCAAAGATAACAAAATCTCCAATAACGAATGTTGAAACTTCCAACGAAGAAATTTCTCCGTCCGAAGAAGAAGTTTTTCATGACATCAGATTCTTTCCAAGAGGAACCTTCTTCATCTTCATTGAATGATGATGTTCAAAAAAGTTCTTAAGAAGTTGTGATTCCTTCATCAAATACCCAATCGGTAACAATTGACATTGTTCCTAATGTGGGTGAAGCAAATACGTCACAAAATGTGTTTACTGAACGATTGGAAGATGCTTACTTTAATGCAAGCACAATGTTTCATGATCCGTCCAATGTTCATATGATCTATCAACCGTACCCACATGAGAAAAAATGGACTAAGGATCATCCACTCTATAAAATAGTTGGTGATCCAAAGTCAAGTGTTTGTACGAGATGTCAAATTGCAAATTCATGTTTGTTTACATGTTTGCTAAGTAGTATTGAGCCTGCTACTGTATCTGAAGCTTTGAAAGATGTTGATTGGGTCATCGCAATGCGAGAAGAACTAGATCAATTTTCAAGATTGAAAGTTTGGAGATTAGTTCCTCGACCCAAAGTCAAGACTATCATTAATACCAAATGGATATTTAAGAATAAGAAAGATGAAAATAGTTTGGTGATCAAAAATAAAGCAAGGCTTGTAGCACAAGGATATCGTCAAGAAGAAGGAATTGATTATGATGAGATGTTTGCTCTAGTTGCTCGAATTGAGGCTATACGCTTATGTCTCGCATATGCCGCTCACAAGGATTTCACGGTCTTTCAAATGGATGTGAAGACGGCGTTTCTCAATGGGATTCTTAAAGAGTAAGTGTATGTTGGTCAACCTCCAGGGTTTGTGAGCAAAAAGTATCCAAATCATGTGTATGCTCTTGAAAAAGCTATATATGGATTAAAACAAGCACTGCGCGCATGGTTTGACATTCTCTCAAATTTCTTGATCGATAGTAGTTTTCAAAAAGATTCAATCGATACTACTCTTTTCATTAAAAAGAAGGGTAAAGATATTACGCTAACTCAAATATATGTTGATGATATTATATTTGGTTCAACGAATCCAAAATATTGCACGGCTTTTTTAGATCTAATGGTAAAACGTTCTGAAATGAGTATGATGGGAGAAATGAAATTATTTCTTGGGCTTCAAGTAAATCAATTTTTAAATATGATTTTCATAAATCAATCCAAATACATTAATGATATTTTGAAATGATTTGTAATGGAAAATTGCGACACGGTTCCCACTCCCATGGTTGAACAAGCAAAACTCAAATTTGATTTAGTTGGAAAACCAGTTGATCATACTAACTACTGTAGCATGATTGGATCGTTGATGTACCTTACTTAAAGTAGGCCAGATATAATATTTGCAACATGTATGTGTGCTAGATATCAAGCTAATCCTAATGAATATCATGTGTCAGCCATTAAAAGGATCTTTCGATATCTCAAAGGGACTATGAATTTAGGCCTTTGATGTCTGAAAGATTTTGGCATTGATCTAACCGCGTATTTAGACGCAGATCATGCAGGATGTCACTTAGATCGAAAAAGTACATCCCGCAGTGTTCAATTTTAGGTGATAAGTTGGTGTGTAGGTCGTCATGGAAGCAGAACTGCGTATCTATTTCTACAGCAGAATCTGGATATGTTGTGGTTTCTGGCTGTTGTGCTCAAGTTTTATTGATGTGTACTCAATTGACTGACTATGACTTCTTCTACGACAAAGTACAGATTTACTGTGACTTAAAAAGTGCAATTTCAATCTCATGTAATCCGGTTCAACAGTCACGCACCAAACACATTGATTTGAGGTATCATATTATCAAGGATCATGTTGAAAAATGATCGATAGAGTTATATTTCGTTGGTGTTGAATATTATTCACGAAATCTCTGCTTGAAGCTCGATTTAAGTTTTTTGTCGAGAAGTTGGGCTTGATGAGTCGTGAAACTTAGATTCTTCACCATGAAATTTTTCTTTTCGCTTAATAAAATTAGAAAATACAAAAAGATTATCTTTTATAAAATTTAAAAAATACAAAAAGTTTTTCTTTTACAAAAGTGTTAGAAAATACAAAAATATTTTCCTTTATAAAATTTTAGAAAAGACAAAAAGATTTTCTTGTATTCAAAACTGTATAAAAAATAAAAAAAGATTTTTGCTTTCTATAATGGCTATTGATTACTTCAGATCAATACCCGAACTTCATTTGATGGCTGTTGATTAATTCAGATTAACACTCACACTTTATTTAATGGTTGTTGATTAATTCAGACTTCATTTGATAGCTTGTGATCATTTCAGATTACAACCCGAGCTTAAAATGTTGGCTTATATACATCTTAGTGCACAACCCGTGCTTTAAAGAAAAGAAAGTGTACGCATCAGTGCATTTATCTTTGATAAAAGAAGAGAAGTCTTCTTGGACTTGAGTCATTGACATATATTTTTCAAAATTGTTAATACAAATAATGTCTAAAAATGTTATTTATATTTTTCGACCTTTCAACGTTTTGATAATAACAAAATGTAAAAACGTTTACGATAAAATTAAACGTTTACAAAATTATTAATCGTAAATATTAATCGTTGTTTAAAATTCCAATTTCTAAGATTAATCATTTAAGGTTCATGAACACAAACAAACATCAACAACAAAACTAAATCATTATGCATGATTAGTGATTCAAGGAAAATTACTTTTTCCTTCCTTTCCATCACATTTTTACAAAAGTAATTTCACAAGTATAATTATACAAAATATTTTTAATTAAACGAAATGTTTTTTCAAGAACTTAAAAATTTGAAATTAATTTCCCCCCAAAATGGATGGTTCTGTAACAGATACAACCTTCCACACAATAGACTAAAAACAGGGAGTGTATTTTCTGTGCGGCCCCCTTATAGCGCCTTTGCGGCGTCTCTAAATATATATGGAGACCGCCGAAGAGACACCCCCAGTGGATGTTGCCTATAAATTTACTGCTCCGTTCCTTGCGGAAAGATAGAAAAAAAACACACCTCTTAGCACGAAAATTTTCAAATAACTTTCTCTCTCTAAAAATCTTCTTTCTCTCTTTAAATCTCTTGATCACTAACATTCTTAGATCTTGTTTCAAGAGATCTAATCTCTTCTTCTCATCTCTCTTCTCTCATTCAAGTGCAAGAGAAGAACATTCGTATTCGCCAAGAAACGAATTGTTACTTAGTGATCTCTCCTCTTTTCTTCTAGATATCAAATCTCTATTGTAATTATTTTGTAATTGTGTGATTCAGATTGTGTATATAGATGAATAGTTTGGTAAATCTTGCTGGTGTATAGTGATTGTTGAAGTGTTAGATGGTTCTAGCTAAGTTTAGGGCCTTGACATTTTAGCTTAGTGTCGGAAAATAAGGTAAGCGACGTCTGTGGGTAACGGTTTTCTCCGCATGAAGGGAGCTTGTTGACATAGTGAAATCTCGAGTATGAATACTCAAGGAGTAGAGTTAGAGTAGGGCGAAGAAGAGCTTCGTAGCCGAACCACTATAAATCTTGGTGTCTTGGTTTGATTGTTCCTTCTCTCATCTCTTTATATTGTTGTGATTGTTATTTACCATTAGTTTATATATTTACTTTGTTGATTCATATTGTTGATTGGTTGAACATACTACTCAAATCTAAGTATTTTGAAAGCAAACTTTTAAAACGTAAAAAGAAACTGTAAACTATTCAACCCGCACCTTCTAGTTTCCATAATTGGTATTAGAAACCAAGGTCACTAAAGATTTTTAAAATATATTGTATTTTAAAGCTTGGATCGATCTATGGATTCCGACAAATATCTTGAAGGGCAATCCATGTAAAGACCACCACTTTTTGAAAGTGACAATTTTATTTATTAGAAAAATAGATTCGAGACATATGTTAAATCAAAAGATCTTGATCTTTGACATGTTATTACCAACGGTGATTTTCAACCTATTCAACAAAATCCAAAAACCAAATTAGATGAGGTTATCCCTTTTGAAAAACAAAGTGATGATCATAAAAAGAGACTTGCGAAAAATAACGAAGCTAAAATGTTGGGAATTAAAAGTCTTCATACTTAGTACTGCCAAGCCAACAGTTAGTACGGCTCAAGTTACAACTGTCAGTACTAACAAGTTAGTACTGCTAGAGTAAGTTAGTACTGCCAGTACTAACTTAAGACTGTTGCATGAAGATTAAGACTGTTGTATGAAGATTAAGACTGCTAAAGTGATAAAGACGTATGAAGAGATTTGTATTGACTTATTCAGTGTATATCTTATTAAGTTAGAAGATTTGCAGTTATCTATTAGAATTATAGAAGATTTGTAGTTATCTTGTAAAGGACTCCTTGGTGTATAAAAGGAGGTCATAGGTTATGGTTTTAGACATATACACATTCATACGTTTTTGATATATAGCTTCAAGGTTGTAAACCCTAGTACTACACAGAGTACTCGTATTACTTATAATTATAATATTGGAGCTTTTCAGTAATATCATTGTTCATACATTGTTTATACAGTTTACTGTTTTATTAATATTCTTCTAAGTATTAAAGAGTAGATTCCGCATACTCTTTAGTATTCACAAAGTTTCTACCATAGTTGTTTTGGATTTATCCAAAGTAACTTAACATTTACAAGCTAAGGAATCGATCTTAAGTTGGGATCAACAAGTGGTATCAGAGCTTGTGTTCTAAAACTTTGATCTAGAAGAAACTAACAAGTGGTATCAGAGCTTGTGTTCTGAAACTTTGATCTAGAAGAGACTAACAAGAAGAACTCTTTATTCACAAGGAAGAGATGAATCTAGAAACTGCACATGCCACTACTACTGCAAAGTTTCCCATTCTCAAACAGGGTGAATATGATATGTAGAGGCTAAGGATTGAACAATACTTTCAAGTACAAGACTATGCTCTATGGGATGTCATAGAGAATGGAAACTCATTCAAACCAGTAGCTCAAACAACAACAAATGCTGATGGTACCTCAACTTCACTAATACCAGGTCCTGTAACTACTGAAGAAAAGGTTCAAAAGAAGAATGATGTGAAGGCAAGAAGTATGTTACTGATGGCACTTCCTAATGAACATCTAATGACATTTAATCAGTACAAGGATGCTAAGACTTTGTTTGCTGCTATACAAACAAGATTTGGTGGTAATGAAGCCACAAAGATGACTCAAAAGACTCTTCTAAAGCAAATGTATGAGAACTTTAATGCTCCAAGCACATAGTCTCTTGACTCTATTTTTAACAGGCTTCAGAAGATTGTAAGTCAGCTGGCTATTTTGGGTGAAAATATTTCACAAAAAGATCTCAATTTGAAATTTTTGAGAAGTCTGCCTTCTGAGTGGAATACTCATGTTGGGTCTGGAGAAATAAACATAATCTAGACACAATAAGCTTTGATGATCTCTATAACAATTTCAAGATTGTTAAACAAGAGGTTAAAGGAATTGCAAGCTCAAGCTCAAGTTATCAAAATATGGCTTTTGTGTCATCCCCTAGCAGTATTAATGAATTTAATACTGCTTATGGAGTTATTACTGCTAACACTCACGTCAGCCCTGCTAGCACTCAAGTTAGCACTGCTAATACTCAAGTTAGTACTGCTAACTTAAGTGATGACACTGTTTATGCATTTTTGGCCAGTCAACCAAACGGGTCTCGACTTGTATATGAGGACCTTGAACAAATCCATAAAGATGACATAGAAGAGATGGATTTGAAATGGCAGTTAGCATTGCTGAGCATGAGTACAAGAAGATTTTTCCAGAAAACTAATAGAAAGATCACTATCAATGGGAGTCACACAGCTGGATATGATAAATCCAATGTTAAGTGTTTCAACTGCCATAAGATGGGACACTTTGCAAGGGAACGCAGAGGACATAGGAACCAAGATAGCAGAAACAGGAATCAAGACAGCTCTAGAAGGACTGTAAATGTGGAAGAAACTTCTTCCAAAGCCATTGTGGCTATTGATGGAGCTGGTTTTGACTGGAGCTATATGGCAGATGTTGAAGTCCCTACAAACATGGCTCTTATGGCTTTTTCAGACTCTGAGGTATATAATGAAAAAACTTGTTCAAAAACTTGTCTAAAAATCTTTGAAACTCTTAAAACTCAACTTGATGATTTAAGAATAGAGTTTAACAAATCTGAGTTCAATTTAGCTACTTATAAAAAAGGGTTAGCATTTGTAGAAGAGCAACTTGTCTTTTACAAAAAGAATGAGGTTATTTTTTGTGAGAAACTTGCTGTTCTTAAAAGAGATATCTCATATAAAGACTCAGAAATTAGCATGCTTAAAAGTGAGTTAGAAAAGCTTAAGCAAGAAAAAGAAAGCAATTAACTTAAAATTGAAAATTTTGATAATGCTTTTAAGAGTCTAGACAAATTAATAGGGAGTCAGATAACTGATAAAAGTAGAAAGGGTGTAGGGTTTGTAAGCTATAATGTTGTTCCACCTCCCCCTACAGGATTATTTTTACCTCCAAAGTTTGATTTGTCCAACTCTGGTCTAGAGGAGTTCCAACAGCCTGAGTTTGAATGCTATGGACCTAAGACTAGTAAGAGTGTTAATGAAGATATTTTTAATGAGGTTAGGGAATCTTCTGATGCCCCATTGGTTAAGGAGTAGGTGTCATATGATAAGTTAGAAAAGAAAACTATTTTTCTTACTGTTGCTAAGATAGAATTTGTCAGACCTAAACAACAAGAAAACCCAGTTAGGAAACCAGTTAAGTATGCTGAAATATATAGGTCACAAAGTCCTAGGGGAAATCAAAGAAACTGGAATAATCAGAAGTCCCAACAGCTAGGAAGTGACTTTGTGATGTACAATAAAGCTTGTTTTGTCTGTGGAAGTTTTGACCATGTGTAGGCTAACTGCAATTACCATCAAAGGGAAAGGGTGGTATCTAGGAATAATTATACAAGGGTGAATTACAATTATTTTGCTAAAAGGACTCACCCTAATGCTTACAGGAACATGGTTCCAAGAGCAGTTTTAATGAAAACTGGCATAAGATCACTTAATACTGCTAGACCTGTTAATACTGCTCATCCCAAAACTACAGTTTATAGTGCTAGACCAATGTCATATTTTTCTAAATCAGTACAATTAACTGTAAAGAGGCCCTATCAAATAAGAATAGCATTAACTAATAAAAATTTTAGCCAATAAGTTAATACGGTTAAGGGAAAATTTTATACTGCTAGGCCAAAAGCAGTTAATACTAAAAAAATTTTTTTTTTTTATATTTTTTTATTGCTAGGCCAATTCAGCATGTAGTTATGCTGTCGAGGAAAAATCAGGTTAATGTTGTTAAGGCCTCAGTATGTTGGGTTCGAAGACCTACCAAACTTAATAGTCCATCAATTACTTTGAAGAAACATAATTATGTTGATGCACAAGGCAGATCCAAGTTAATGATGGCTTGGGTCCCCAAAGGAAACTAATTTCCTTATTTTTATGTGCAGGGTCATCCATAAAAAGAAGATTAAGGCTATGTTGACAGTGGATGCTCAAGGCACATGACAAGGAACATGTCCTATCTCTCAGACTTCAAGAAATTTGATGGAGGATATGTTACCTTTAGGGGAGGAGCCAAATGAGGGAAAATTACTGGTAAAAGAACTCTTAAAACTGGTAAGCTTGATTTTAAGGATGTGTACTTTGTCAAGGAGTTACAGTTTAACCTTTTTAGTGTTTCACAGATGTGTGAAAAAAAGACAGTGTTCTTTTTACTGACACTGGATGTTTTGTTCTGTCTCCTGACTTCAAGTTAGCTGATGAAAGTCATGTTTTATTTTTTTTTGATTAAAGGATCTAGAAGACATAATGCACTAGTGTTGATATGAAGAATATTGTTCCTAAAGAGAGTTTAAAGGTGTGTTGCAAAGGATTAACTTGTATGAATCAATGCTATGGCATAGGAGGCTAGGTCATGTAAATTTTAAAACAATTAATAAACTTGTTAAGGAAAATCTTGTGAGAGGTTTACCTACAAAACATTTTGAAAATGACCAAACTTGTGTTGCTTGCCTTAAGGGAAAAGCAACACAAAGCCTCTTGTAAGTCCAAGATTCAGAACTCTATTACTCAGCCTTTATTCATGTTGCATATGGACTTGTTTGGTCCAACTTTTGTGAGCAACTTAATGAATAAGAAATATTGTCTAGTTGTCATTGATGATTATAGCAAATTTACTTGGGTTTTCTTTCTAGCAACTAAGGATGAAACTAGTGGCATTCTTAAGAGATTTATAACTGAGATAGAAAATCTAGTTGATAAGAAAGTAAAGATAATCAGACGCATTTTCTATTCTTTTGGCATTTTTATTGGCTTTTATTTGGCAAAATCCCGGGTAATTAAATGTACAATTTAGCAAATATCACTAGAACTCCTCAGCAAAATGGTTTTGCGGAGAGGAGAAATAGGACACTAATTGAGGCTGCTAGAACCATGTTAGCTGACTATAAGTTACCTACTACATTTTGGGCTGAAGCAGTTAATACTGCTTGCTATGTGTAGAATAGGGTATCAGTAGTTAAGCCTTATAACAAGACCACTTATGAACTATTTAGAGGTAGAACACCTGCTCTAAGCTTCATGAGACCATTTGGGTGTCATGTTACCATTCTTAATATCTTAGATTATTTAGGCAAGTTTGATGGAAAGTCAGATGAAGGATTCTTTATTGGATACTCATTGAATAGTAAGGCTTTTAGGGTATACAACATTAGAACTAGAAAAGCAGAAGAAAACTTACATATTAGGTTCTTGGAGGATAAGCCTATTATTATAGGTGATGGACCAAAGTGGCTGTTTGATATTGATGTTCTAACAAAATCATTGAATTATGTGCCAGTTGTTGCAGGTACAAACAGTAGGTATAGAAGAAAGTATTGGTACAGGTCATTCTAGCAAGGAAACAGAATCTAGCCAAGACTGCATTTTGATGCCACTATAGAAAGATGGTTCACTATTTAATTATTCTTTAAAGAATGCTAGTAATGATGAACCACAACCTTCTAGTGATGTTGGAAAGAAGAATGAAGGTATATGTAAAGAAAATAGAATTGCTGATCAAGAGAAATCTGAAAACAGTACTCAAGGTGTTAATATTGTCGCGCCAAGTATTAATACTGAACCAGACATGTTTTCTTTAGGAGATAATGCTACACTTGAAGCCACACATGTTGATTTCTTTGATGATGAAACAGAAGTGGACATGAGCAACATTACTACCGCATATCTAGTTTCTTCTACTCCAAATACAAGAATCCATAAAGATTATTCACTTGATCATGTGATTGGTGATGTACAGTCTGGTGTACTGACAAGGAGAATGACAAAGACTACAAATAAACAAGGGTTTATTAGTGCTGTTTATGAAGGGAAAACTCATAAAGACCTTCATACTTGTCTGTTTGCTTGTTTCCTATCCCAAGAAAAGCCTAAAAAGGTAATCCAAGCATTAAAAGATCCAATATGGATAGAAGCTATACAAGAAGAGCTTCTGCAGTTCAAGTTACAACAGGTTTGGACCTTGGTGGATTTACCACTTGGTAAAGATCCATTGGTACTAAATGGGTGTACAGGAACAAGAAAGATGAAAGAGGTATTGTGATTAGATACAAGGCAAGGCTGGT
Source organism: Tanacetum coccineum (assembly GCA_026074375.1). NCBI lineage: Eukaryota > Viridiplantae > Streptophyta > Magnoliopsida > Asterales > Asteraceae > Tanacetum > Tanacetum coccineum. Next base: position 22,541 of record BQNB010055623.1, read on the forward strand.
TGTACAAGGTTACACTCAAGAAGAGGGAATAGATTATGATGAGGTTTTTGCTCCAATTGCTAGGATTGAAGCAATTAGGCTGTTCTTAGCCTATGCCTCATTCAAAGACTTTGTAGTATACCAGATGGATGTGAAGAGTGCATTTCTATATGGCAAGATTAGAGAGGAAGTTTATGTCTGTCAACCTCCAGGGTTTAAAGATCCAGAGTTCCCTGAAAGAGTTTATAAGGTAGAAAAGGCATTATATGGTCTATATCAAGCTCTTAGAGCTTGGTATGAGACTTTATCTACCTATTTATTAGACAATGGATTTTAGAGAGGTTAGATAGATAAGACTTTGTTTATTAAAAGAGTCAAAAGTGATATTTTACTAGTTCAAGTATATGTTGATGATATCATTTTTGGATCTACTACAAAAGAAGTTATGCACTGAGTTTGAGACATTGATGCACAAGAACTTCCAGATGAGTTCTATGGGTGAGCTAACTTTCTTCTTAGGACTACAAGTGACACAGAAAGATGATGGGATTTTCATCAGTCAAGACAAATATGTGGATGAAATTTTGAAGAAGTTTGGTTTTTCAACTGTGAAGACAGCAAGTACACCTATGGAGACTTCAAAGCCATTGCTCAAGGATGCAAAAGCTGAAGATATTGATGTTCACTTATATAGATCAATGATTGGCTCATTGATGTATTTAACATCTTCAAGGCCTGATATAATGTTTGATGTATGTGCTTGTGCAAGATTCCAAGTCACACCTAAAGTTTCACATCTTCATGCTGTGAAAAGAATCTTTAGATACTTGAAAGTTTAACCTAAATTAGGCCTTTGGTATCCTAAGGACTCACCATTTGATTTGGAAGCTTATTCTGATAGTGACTATGCTGGTGCAAGTTCAGACAGGAAATTCACAACAGGAGGTTGTCAATTTCTTGGAAGCAGGTTGATTTCATGGCAATGCAAGAAGCAAAATGTAGTTGCCAACTCTACTACTGAAGCAAAATATGTGGCTGTTGCTAGTTGTTGTGGACAAGTACTCTGGATTCAAAATCAAATGTTGGATTATAGATACAATTTCATGAATACCAAGATTTTCATTGACAATGAAAGCACCATCTGCATAGTTAAGAATCCAGTATTTCACTCAAAGACTAAGCACATTGAGATTAGACATCACTTTATTAGAGATTCCAATGAGAAGAAGCTTATTCGGATGATAAAGATTCACACAGATCAGAATGTTGCAGATTTGCTTACAAAAGCATTTGATGTGGGCAGATTTCAATATCTGATTGCAAGTATAGGAATGCTTAACCTCTTAAGTATTGATTGAGGGGAGGTTAATTGTGTTTATATGCAGCGGATTATGCACAAATGATGCTTGAAATGGAATGGAACAGCAGCCAATGATGAAATTCAAGTTAGTGTTGTTGGACTAACTTTCTACTGGTAAGTATAATTAGTGCTGCTAGTTATACTTAATACTGCTATGTTAATGCTGTTAGTTATACTTACTACTGTTTGTTATAATTAATATTGTGAGAAATGAGAGAAATAGTGAGCTGAAAAACAAAAAGAGAGATGTGTGAAAATAAAAACAGATAGAGTGAATTGGTGAGAAAAAGAAATGAGAGAAATTGGTGAGAATGAAAAACAGAAAGAGAGATGTGTGAAAATAAAAACAGATAGAGTGAATTGGTGAGTAAAAGAAATGAGAGAAATTGGTGAGAATGAAAAATAGAAAGAGAGATGTGTGAAACAAAAACAGACAGAGTGATTCAGTGAGAAAAAGAATTGAGAGATATAGTGAGAGCAAAAATAGAAAGAGAGCTTGTGAGAATCAAAATTGATGATGGAAATGCTTTTTGGAATGAAATTGGAGTTAATGCTGGTGACTCAAAGTTAATGCTGTTAGGCATAAACTTACTACTGCTGGTTAAGTTAATGCTGCCAGGCATACACTTACTACTGCCAGTGTTAGTTAATGCTGTTAGGCATAAACTTACTACTGCTGGTTAAGTTAATGCTGCCAGGCATACATTTACTATTGCCAGTCTTAGTTAATGCTGCCAGTTTAAGTTAATGCTGTTGAGGGTGATTTCATAAATACTTTGATTAAGGGTTTCAATCACTCATTCGATCGATTTTACACTTTGATATACTCTCTAATCATAAACCCTAACTCAATTTTATCATTCATCATCAAAACCCAACACAATGTCGAACCTAAAGTTTGCTGAAACTCACAATTTGGTTGCGTTTTTGGAGAAACCCAAAGAAAGTGATGGGTTTGAAAGAATTATTGATTTTTTGAATGTAAGTTCTATCAGATATGCGCAAACGGTGAATCCTACCATCTATACTTCATGCATTAAGCAGTTTTGGGCTACTGCTAAGGCAAAGACTATCAATAGGGAAGTGCAGATACAAGCCCTAGTAGATGGGAAGAAGGTGATCGTCACTGAGACGATTGTGAGAAGAGCTCTTTAATTAGAAGATGTTGAAGGTACTGAATGTCTACCTAATGCTACCATTTTTGCAGAACTGGAAAGAATGGGGTATGAAAATCTTACACAAAAGCTTACATTCTATAAAGCTTTCTTTTCAACTCAATGGAAATTTCTTATCCATACAATTCTGCAATGCCTTATTGCTAAGACTACTGCTTGGAACAAATTTGGTAGCACTATGGCCTCAACTATCATCTGTCTTGCCACAAACCAAAAATTCAACTTTTCCAAGTACATTTTTGATAATATGGTGAAGAACTTGGAGGGTGGAGTTAAATTTCTAATGTATCCAAGGTTTGTGCAAGTGTTCCTGGATAAACAAGTTGAAGGAATGACCAAACATAAAGAAATTTATGTTACACCTTCTCACACTAAGAAGGTCTTTGCTAATATGAAGAGAGAAGGAAAAGGTTTTTCTTGGAGAGTTACCCCTTTATTTCAAACTATGATGGTTCAAGCTCCTGAATAATTAGGTGAGGGTTCAGAAATACCAACTGATCCTCAACACACACCTACTATTATTCAACCATCTACATCACAGCCTCAGAAGAAACAACCAAAGAGGAAACAGAGGAAAGACACTGAAGTTCCTTAACCCAGTGGTTCTACAGAGCCTATCACTGATGAGGCTGCCAATGATAAGTATGTACCTATACATTCCAATGATCCACTACTCAGTGGTGAGGATAGATTGAAACTAAATGAATTAATGGAACTTTGTACCAACTTGTCACAAAGAGTTCTTGACTTGGAGAACACAAAGACCTCCCAAGCTGCAGAGATTTCTAAATTAAAGGAGAGGGTCAAAAAGCTAGAGAGGAGGAATAAGTCAAGAACTCCAGGGCTTAAAAGGTTAAGGAAGGTTGGTATAACTGCAAGAATAGAATCCTCTAAAGATGAAGGTTTGGGTGCTCAGGAGGATGCATCCAAACAGGGGAGGAAAATTGCTGATCTTGATGCTGATGCAGAGGTTACTTTGGTTGATGAGGCTTAGGGGAGGAATGATGATTTAATGTTTGATATAGGAGTTTGTGATGAGCAGGCAAGGTGAAGTTGAAAAGGTTTGTTTAGATACTGATGAAGTTACTAATGCTATTGCTACAACAATAACTGTTGATGAGTTGATCTGGCTAGACTAATAGAGTTACAACAGTAGCTAAAACCTAAGGCTATTAAACTGATGATACAACAGCTACAGTGTTAAGGCTTAGAGGGATTGTAGTTCAGAGCTAAGGTAAATTTAGTAACAACAACATCGCTTATTTAGCTTATTTAAAATCACTTTTCGGCTTATTTTGGGCTTATCGTAGTTCGAAGACCACAAAGAAGCAAGTATATGTATTTTTGGTTATTTACCTTGTATGTCGTGTATTCTTGGATTATTTTTATAGCTTATGGTGATAACCAAATGTAATACGTAGCTTATTAGCTTATTTTTAAGCTTATGAATTTGGTTTTGGAGCTTTTGGGCTCACGGCCCAATAAGCCTCAATAAGCCGTGGCTTATTGAGGTCCGGATTATTTTGTTAGCTATTTTTTTGGACTTATATTTACTAATGGGTTTTAGTTTTGGGCTTGAGTCATATTATATAACTACGGATACCTTAATGGGCCACTATTGGGCCTCAAAGCCCAATAAGCGTTAACTACTTGTTTTGAGAGTTTGATGGACTTTTGGAAAGCAAAACATATTTAGTAATTAATGTTGAAAGTTGTTTTGGAGAAATACGATTTGGTGAACATTACGAGAAAGGATTTGAGTTTTTGTCGGAATATGATGAAATTTGTGAAAAGTGTTTGGAATTAAGGTTTAAAACCTTGGAAACGTTGTATAAACGTACGGGTCATGTCAAAAATTTGTAAAAAGTGTATACTTAATTTTTTTACCCGAAACGTGATTTTCCAATTTAATAATAAAATATTATTATTTTATTATTTTAATAAGTCGACTAAAAGACGAAAAATATAATTTTTCTTGAAACTTCCCTAAAAAGTTTAACAAAAATAAACGTTTCATTTCGTATAGTATAAATGGTATATTTAGGGTAAATAAGTGTACCGAACGGATTTATCGAAGTATATTTATAAGTATTTATTATCTTATATTACTTAACTATTTTACTTAAATAGTATAAGTATATTATACTGAGACATGAGTTGGGATATGGTATCATTTGAAGTTAAGTCGTCAACCATCACATCACTAAAACGTTAAAGAGTGTTATGGGGTGATCTGAAGGTAATGTTTGAACCAGATGTAGAAAGTGAAGTATGGAAAAATTTACAAGGATACAATGTGACAGTTTGGTAGCTATTTTCTTCAAGTGGAGTACATTTTGTGAGATTTCAGAATCTGCATATCTTTATGCTGGTAGAGAAAAAGTATCCACTCACACCTGCAACAATCACAAAAATGCTTAATAAGAAGCTTCAAACTGACCATTGGAATGAGATGTGCTACCAACTTCTGAAACTCACGACAAAACAAGCTCCAGCTTGTTGAAAACAAGTGGTAAACACTCATTAAGCCCATCTTATTATTTTGACCTTATCATCCAAAACATCTAATATGGCAGAAATTTGAGGTATTAGAGTGAAATGGTTATTCAAAACTAGCTTTTAGGAGGCTTAGCTGAAATAAGCAATAGTCTTTGAAGGTAATGAGCTTTTTTGGCTTATTTAAGTAAATTCAAAACACTATTTTTAACCAAATGCATAATAGATAAAAAAAACATAATAAAAACACAATTATAAATGGAAATGTCTTTTATTAATACTAAAAAGAGTGTTACCAAGCTTTGTTTAAAAGAAATTACATTAAGAAAACGACAATAAGCTAAAAGCTACACTACTCTACACTACTCCTACACTAGATGCCTTGATCTGTGTGACTTCGCCTTCAATTTATAGTGAGGAGAGAATATTCTAGGCCTTCCAGGAGCGTCATAGAGCTTCAATCTCAGCCTTTAATTCGTAACAAACCCTCCTAAATCCGTCGTTTGAGCCCTTGGATTGATCACGTCTATCCTCCAATAATATTGCTTAGGTATTTGCCAGTTGGCCTGAATGGTGGTTAGATGTGTCAGGGGATGCTTATCTAGAAGGATTCGTTTTGGTGTTAGTAAATGGATTTATCCTTGTGTTTTTGTTGTAGGGTAAACAACGGGGAGGGAAATGAATAAAGACGGTACAGTAAAATTTGACCCCTTATAACTTGGGTTGACTGGGGGTGGATTGGGCTTTAACTTTGGATTTTGGGCTTGGACTTTGGATTTATATTTTGGACTTGTATAATTAGATGTAGGCTATTTTATATAAATACAATGTTAATGGGATCATTGCCAACTCTCTCTATTCGCAAGAGGTCGTAATAGAGGGCTCTCGCGCCAAAAAACTCCTACTAATTTACCTCAAGAATGTATGATGGAAAGCTCTGTGAGGACACTCTCTTTATGAAGATAAGGTATGAGTCTTTCCAAGACTCCTCCGTTGTCAGTGAGCGAGTCAATCATTTCACGCCTTGTAGTGATATACAGCTTCGTACAAAACTTTATTAAGTGCGCCACTAGAAATTGTAATCAATGAATACATACTGTGATCGTTACTAGATAAGGTGTTGAGTGGGAAAAACTTTTAATACTATAAATCTTAAACATCAATAATTAAAAATATGTAAAAGTATATTAGTGTACACTCGCTATCGAGCATCATTACTGACTATCCTGAACCCACTCCATGAGAGTTATGCAGATAAAAAGATAATCGCAAGAATTTATATAGAACTCCGTACACTCCTCTCTCTCTCCAGCCATCTCTCTCCCGGAACTTCTTAAAGTCATAGGTATACGCGAGGTATAACTTCCCTACACGCCGCACTCCCTCTCGCTCACTCTACGCTCCTCAAGAACTCACTCACTCACTCGTATACAATGAAAGAGGTGAGATATATGATTATTTTTGGTCTTTTAACTCATTTTTTAAGGGATAAACTGATATGTGTTTTTAAACACATAATCATAATACCCCGCATATAAGCTAATTGCCGTGTCCTCACGCCAATGTCTTAAATACACACTTTAGTTAGAACCAAAAAAAAATATCAAACCCCCTTAGGTACTAATTACCTCAATAAGTTGTTAGTGTTAATCTAGAGGAATTAAGAGTCACTAGTTTTGAAAATGCCCCCGTTTTACCAGTTCTTTTTATGTATAAACTTTAAAAGATAACGGAACAAGAAACACTTAAAAAGGATAAATTCATCATCCTCGATTTCTCACCCGCCCCAAACCAAGCTTAAAAAGAAAATCATTGTTAAAGTACATGTTTAAGATGCTAACACTACTCATAAATGCTAATTGTGTATGCATAGCTACTTTTTGCTCCCTTATTCCTAAATCCTCTAAGGATTTTATTTTTATTATTGGTGACAAATTTTAGCCTATTTTGATAAAGTTAAACACAGTTCTAGAACATAAGTAGTTTAAAGTTTCTTTCCTAAAGAGACGATATATGGTGAGATATAAGGTCACATGTAAGGTTCTAATTTCGCGTGTGATTTAGGGGTTATCCTTTTTAATTCATCCGAAACAAACATCAACTACGAGTCCCAGAGAGACGGAAGGCTTTTATTTAGGTTAACCCCCGGCAGTCACAAAATTTGGGTTTATTATGATTATTTTTTTTATAGCAACATTATTAAACCTCCGGTCCTTTTAAAGAACTGTCCACACGGTATGCAAGCCGACCATGGTCCAGAGTGTCCTATTTAGACCAGGATGGAGATCCTTCGACCTTTTTGAAGCGGCTACACTCACTCGGGAGCTATCAAAACCATGATGCAGCCAAAACTTTTATCATGTCTCGAATTTATTATTCTTTACTATGGGCATTCTTTTGAAGACTCCACACATCGGCAGCGAACCGACAATGACAATATACTTTTATCAGCCCACAGTTTATTATTATATTTTTTTTATTATTATCTTTTTTTATTATTTATTTATTATTATTATTAGTATTATTTCCTCGCCTTTTAAACTATTATTCATCGGTTGCGAGCCACCCGATGATCCAGAAGTCTTATTTCGGCTTTGGTTTATTACATTATTATTATTATTAGCCAAATTTCAAGTCCTGTGGTCTTTTAACTACCTAGACAACGGTAGCGAGCCGTCAGGAATCGGTAGCCTATTTCCCCACAATTACTGACAAAACCTTGATGTGGTACTCCTTACTTTCACCAGGTGAAGGAATCTCTATGAAGGGATTTTAACACTAACAGAATCGCTCACTCAAAAAAACCAAAGCAACTATATTTATTAATATAATTATATAACGCTTCATTAAGTCTGTGATGGGAGGATAAAGCCCACAATTAACCTCCTATGAGCTTAAGAGATCCAACTACTCCTGTTTATGCATCTCAACTTATATTAAACTCAATCATTTTTTGTTCTTGCAAATTTAACATCCTTTAATTAAAGATTATCGATTGATTAGGATAATAAAAACAAGCTTTGCATATTTTAAAGTTGTTATGGAAACTTGCAAACTCTTGGCTTTTGCTTTAGAGATTCACATTTTTTAAAGCTTCTTGTATAAAAGACTAGCAAAAGCTTAAATTTATATAAGTTAAGGGGCAGAAGCTATTGCGAATATGCTGATCGAGTCAAAAATTTATTGTATTTTACAAAAGCAAATCTTTATTTTTGGCCTAAAAACACATATTTTTGCTATTTTTGGTGGCAAAACGGGGTTACGTGAAGACAAGGCAAATGCAAGTAAGATCAAATCAAAAGATACCCCATTACTAGAACTAAACATTGTCCTCAATGTTTAAAAGGGTCTCTACGTAAATCTAAAGCCGTTTATTAATTATGCTAATAGATAAACGTTACATCAATGGGTGCAGAAGCGGAAGGATTTCAACGATTGTAATCCAAGTGTCGCATAATCATGCAAAGGATTGAAGCCGTCGAGGTAAGCGATGGAAACAAAGGTTGTAAATGTTAAGAATCTGGAACCATGGTCGGCTCGGGACATCCTGAACGAAGATTTCTCGTTCTTGGTTAGTGCCAGGTCAATCCGGGGCGTCAGTCGAATGGATTAAACCATCACTGAGACATTACAGTGAACTCACCAATCAATACCGTTGCAGAAAAATAGAGAAGAAAAGAAAGGGGGCGAGCCTCTGCCTCACGTAACAGTTAGGTTGAGATTATAGAGAAGAGAGAATCTCTAAGGAAAATAGTGATATAAGATCACGGTGTTTAGCCCCATCCCTCACCAGTGACTATGTTTATCTGCTGAATCTGCTACATGCCCCATACCGTTTTCTTATGAGCAATCCTGGACATAAAACACAAACCACAAAACACGAGAAGAAAGAGGCGATCCTCCTCACGTCACACTTATTAGAAAATAAAAGAAAAAAGAAAATAGAAACACGGGTTGCCTCCTGAGAAGCGCATGTTTTTATAAGAGTCTCTAGCTTGACTCTCCCCAAATCATCATGATATTAGGGATGAAACATGTGGAAAAGCAAACTTCCATCGGACTTTCATTCAAGATTTTTAGATAAACATTGAAGCACATGAAAGTTCCACTCCGATGAGATGCCACCGGTTCTAGAGAAGAAAAATGAAAAGCAGAGATGTCGGGGTCAAAAATAGTATCCTCACTCCTGGAGGAGAGAAGAAAAGGAGATTCCACTGGATAGGTGAAATAAGGAAGAAAGGTTCGGATAACATATGTGAGGGAAAGATAATGGCGATCCTCAAAGGATAAGCTCACATATGTTGGAGAAAAAATTTTCTTCGGAATTCAGGGGTCGAAAACTTTGACCATACTCTTTAAATCTTTATTATCAGGTTCATCCTTTAAGTTCTTCGGTTCATGATCTAAAAACACCTTAGGAGGGAGATTAGGGATAGTGTCATCAATAAGCAAACTCTCAAGATAGATTATATCTCCCTCCGAATCGTGATAACCGTTCTCAATATCCGTAGAAATATCCACATCTAGAAAAGCATCGATCTCATCAAAATCACCTCTTGGGTCAAAACACTCATCCTCATTAGCATCGAAAAAAGGTGTGACAAGCAAATTCGGCTCATCAAGGTTAGAAACATAAGAGTCCTTACTCTCGACGTTCTCTAACACATCATCAAAAAGTGGATTTACGTCACTAGAGATGTATTCATCATCGAATTCGAAAAGAGGGTTCGAATAAAATTTCACATTATCATCCTGAACGTCCTCATCGGATAGTGACTCGTCATCACTAGAGGTGAAATCATCATTTGAATCAAATAGAGGGTTAGAGAAAGTCATAGAATTTCCCCGTGGAATGTCAATGGAAGAGAAATCATCACACGAAGGCAAATCACAATCACTACCACTCTCGGAAGTATCCTCGGACTCACTTGGGGTTGGGACAAGGTCCTCAATACTAGACTTTATGAATTCGTCTGATTCATTTTCAGGAATAGTGCTAAGATGCTCATCCCCCATACTGAGAGAGTCCTTGGAATTCTTAATTTCATTCAAGGGAATAGTACTCTCCTCGTAATCATCGTCATCATAAAAAGAATTAAAATGTCGTGAAGTCTCGATAGTATAAGTACTAAGATTAGCCGCCTGCTCTAGTTTCCGAAGCTCTTTCTTTTTATTAATTTCAATACTTATTCCAGTGAATTTTCCCTTAAGCTCATCAATCTTAATTTCACATTCCCTTCTATAACGAATATCTATTCTCTCATTACGATACTCTTTAATCTAAATTTGATTAATTATACTTTTCATTTCATCTAAATACTACTGCTTTAGAAGCTCCATATCTTGTATACTCATTTCTTGAGGATGTGATTGATCGATGGGATACTGCGAGGGTCGGTCAAATCCAGAATAGTTAGAATTAGGCTCAAAGTGGTTTTGATTCATTGGTTGACACTGAAAACTTTCATGAGGACCCCCACAGTTTTCACAACAAAGATTTTGTTGTGGAAAACTCGGTGAATTTTATGGATAATAATTATCACCAAAGTTTTGATTGTAGCACGGTTCCTACTCATAGATAAGCGGTACCCGTGGTGGACAATCATAACCATAATGAGCGTCGTTCCGACATAATTCACACGAGTATGATTCGTACTGGGGTTGTGGAGGGTGGGTGAAAATGTTTGGAGGATCATTGAAAGAGTTCATATTAGGAGCATCAATGGATGAATTTCCATCTCTTGAAGCGCAAAACCAACAAATTCCTTCTCTAAGAACATATTCACACCACTTGCAAGTACACCGTTGACAACGCATACCATCTTCTAACGGATCTCCACACCCAAAACAATGAAATTGGTCGAACGAAGATGTTTGGGGTTGTAAAGGTGGGTAGAAATATTAACAGGTTGCAACTTATAGATCCTCGGGGTTACAGACAAACTCATCTCCGAAACTCACATGGGTACATTGCTGACAATTTCCATCATTAAACGGACCTCCACACTACGAGCACCTCGAAAACCAAGACATGTTGAAGAATTATCGGATAAGAGGGTAGAGAGAATAATAATTAAATAAATAAGAGGATAGAGAAGAATATTTATAGATTTTTAAAATAATACATAAGGAAAGGAAATTAAAGAAAGAAAAATATTTTTGGTAACCGATAGTCAAAGGTGCATGGTAGCTCTCTAAAAAACACACAAAGAAGCAGAGGAATGGGTAAGCTTGAAGCATTTTAAAAACCTTCTCATTTCGGATCGAAGTTCGTAGGATCGACCCTCCTTATACCTCCCTTATAGTTTGTTTACTGAAGGTGAGCCGATTTAACAATTAACAAACGGTTATTTTTAATTTTTAAATATAAAAGGAAAATAGAAAAGAAAATAGAATAGAAAAATATTTTTGGGTTTTTATATAAAACAAAAACTTTCACGGGGAAAGGATCTTCAAGGCTCGAACACGAACAATCCCGTAAAAATCGTTACACCTCTCCCCGGCAGCGACGCCATTTTGATATGTCATTTAAGATACGTATCAAACAAATAATCCTCAATAATATATATATATATATATATATATATATATATATAATACACATACATAAGCAAAATATCATACAAATTATTATTAGAAAAGAATAATAAGTAATCAACACGGGCATCGTTCTCCTCGATGAGAGGTGAATGGAAATCTACGTTCATGTTGTAAATCGAGCTTGATTGTCATTTAAGTTTTGGTTTTAGTTTCTAAATCTACTAACGCAAAGGGAAAGCACATAAAGGCACACTAAACTTAGTAATTAAAGCAATTTAAAAACCTAACGACATTTAAATCAAATTAAAACTAATTTAAAGCTAAATTAACTAACTTTTTAACTAAAAATGACAAATTAAAATTCTAACAACTCAAATTGCAAAATTTTAAACTTGAATGCTTTAGACTAATTTTTAAAAATAGAAAAATATTTTTTTTTTGATTTTTTTAAAGTAATTAAAACTATTTTTAAAACTAAATAATACTATAAATTAAATTAAAAATACTAAACTTGTTCCTAAAAATTTTAGACAATTCCTAAAAATACTTTAAGCTAAAAAGGAGGTTTTTCAAAGAAAAATTACTCAAAAAGCTAAATCGGATAAGCTGCTAAAAATCTAATAAATGAATAAGCAAAATAAGCTTAAATCCTAAACTAGTATAACAATTAAATGGGGTAAAACCTTAATGAAAAAGACCCATGGGCGCGCTGGTAAGGATTGTGTGTTGTGAAGGAGAGGTCACAAGTTCGAGTCTTGTGACCTTTCTTTTTGCAAAAGCATTTTTTTTATATTTTTCTTTTTGAATAAGTTAAAGTTAAAGCTTAAGTAAGAAACTTTAAAAAAGGGCTTATTGCCAAAACTTATTAATAAGCTAGAAAAAACTATTTAAAAATGACAGAATGCTAAAACTTACTAAATGACTATTTAGCTAAAACTTGCTTAGCTTTTTGGACTTAATAAGCAAATTGAAAGCAATAAGCTAATAGTAGAACCTAAACTCAACCTGATAAGCTCTAAGGACTAGGAAATAAGCAAAAAGAATAAGCTAAAAACATCAAAAAGCTATAAAACAGATTGACACTTAAAATCAAACTTAAAGGTTTTTGAAAGGGTTTTTGACCAAAGTTTAAGCTAATTTTTAGGACACATAAGCTCTTAACATAAGCTAAAAACTAAAAACAGATAAAGACTAACATTTAAAGAACTCAAATAAGCTGAAACTAATCAAATTACCTAAGTAAATAAACTAGAAAAGATGAAATGAAATGGCAGTCTATACTACTATATTTTTGGCTTTTTGAAAATAATGACTACTTTGCAGCTTAAAAATAAGACTCAATAAGCAAAGAAAAAGACTAAAAGCTAAAAACAGATAAAGAACTTGACTCAATAAGCTAATACAAACTAGAATTAAGCCTATTAAGACCCACTAAATAAAACTGAAATTCTATTTAAAAGTGATTGCCAAACATGACATTTGAATGACTTTTGAGCTAAATGGCTATTTGCTACTAACTTTTAAGACTCTAAAATTCTTTTGACACATTTAAAACTTAAAACATATTAAGTTCTTATCATAATAAGCTAAACTCAACAAAATTTAACCTAGTTTTAAACCTAATTTTGATCACAAATAACCTGCATAAACTGACTCTTAAGAACAAACATTAATAGACTAAACTAAACTGTTTTAAGCTAAAATTTATAAGAGAGGATTTCAAGAGCTAATGACTAAAAACAGATTGACTATTATGCATTTAGAATCCATATTGAATACAAAATCTAAACATTGAATGGTCTTTTTAGTCATTCTCCAAATAAGCATTTTAAAAACCTATTAGAACTGATAGACTTGAAAAATGAAAAATAAAACTACTAAACTTATTTTAAACTCATGAAAACTATCCCTAAGACTCAACCAAGGCTTATGAAAACTAACTTATCCCTAAGAATAAGCCTAGCAGTCTTAACTTATGTTAAGACTGCTTATGCCAAACACCTCCTTGAAACTCATAACTCGATATTTAGGCTAAAATAGATCATGTGAAGCTTTAATTTGCTAAAACGGATATTTAACTAAGCATATAAGAGACTATTATGAAAATTTCTAAGAAAAATAAGCACTATAATATAAGCTATACTAATAAGCTATTTTAACTAAAATAATGACAGATTTATGAAAACTAAGATTAAATTTAAACTAAACTATAAACTAAATATAACAAGAAAATGCAAAACTAAATAAGCACAAATAAGCATAAGATAAGCAGAATTAAGCATATTAAGCAAGTAAATAAGCTAAGACATGAATTAAAGCTATAAGAGTAAAAGTAAACTAACCATGGTCCTTTGCTCTAAACAAGGACATAATTGCTCTTAGAGCTTATCTACAAGCTTCAGCTTATTGAAAACAAGCTGGTAAACATCATAAGCCCATCCATTTTTGGCTTATCATCCAAAATATCTTATTATGAAGAATTTGAGGTATTGAGAGTGAAATGGCTAATTCAGCTAAGCTTTTAGGAGGCTTAGTTGAATAAGCAATAGCTTAGAAGGTAATGAGCTTATTTAAGTAAATTCAAAACACATTTAAACCAATTGCTTAATAGTAAAAACAAAATTAAAAAACACAATTATAAATGAAACTGACTTTTATTAATACTAAAAAGAGATTACAAGCTTTGTTTAAAAGAAATTACATTAAGAAAACGACAATAAGCTAAAAGCTACACTACTCCTACACTAGATGCCTTGATCTGTGTGACTTCGCCTTCAATTTATAGTGAGAGAGAATATTCTAGCCTTTCAGGAGCCGATCATATGTTAGGAATTATTGAATGATGAGGAAAAAATAAATAAATAATGAAACAAGAAGTGTTTAAACGCCAAAGCTTATAGAACTCTTCAAAAAGATGGAAATTTTTGAAGAATTCTAAAAGATCTCCTTAGAAAGATAAAAGATAATAGAAGATAAATGATAAAGTTAGGAAGTATATTATTTGTTTCCTAATTATATTTGTTCTTATCCTTTGTAATACCTAGATGTCTCTACTACTATAAAGAGACATTAGGTCGTGTAGTTTCGCATTCCAAATAAAAATGTGTGTGTGTACACCAAAAGAAAAATGTTGAGGACTATAGTGGTGATGTAGCTGTAGGTAATTCAAGGTTTTCCTTGATCCTGTTACTGTTAGAGATAGGTAATTGTAATTATTCTGTTCAAATAATATGGAGCTTGGTGGAAACGTTTAATGATTATAACCTATATTCCATAACAATTGTCTTCTTTTATTCCACGGGCATAATGTTATCATTGTTATTGTTTATCCTAGATATTAAGATATAAACAATCTAAGCTTAAACGATTCTCTTAGTTTCCTACAATTAGCTCAGAGCTTGGTGGCTTCTCGGTGATATTAGTATTCTACAAGGTGTTTTGGTGTCGCATCTAGGAAGAAAAGACGGTACCGGAATTTTTTTTGTCTTGGTTATCATGTCGAATCTGGTGATATTAAGGTTTCTAAGCAACCTTAATTCGATATAACATGAAGTTTGTTTAAAATTATTTTTGATTGGTTCATGACAACAAGATGGTTGCTGATTGGTTACATAATTCAAGAGTTCTTTGGAACTTATTCTATGAAAAGAATCATTAGCAGTTGGTGAGAATGATGAATTAGTGACAGTTTAGTGACAGAAAAAGTGTCGCTAAAAGGTGTCGTCTGGATACATAAAAAAAAGAAAAAAATATCCTTAATAGTGATTATAATGGCTGAAGATCGTGGCACATGTAGCTTGTATTCATTCGCAGAATGGTTTTTGAGATGGTGTTCGAGCTTAGGAGGTTATCACAACAGGTGTAAATTGAAGAACAAGAAAGCAGCAGGATGTGATTTTTATTCATGGTGGTGATGATAATATCAATAGCTTGGTGTTCATGATTAGGGTGTTGCATTTTATGGTCATGAATACTGCTGTTGTTCACAGATGGTAAAGACATCTTGGTTGAAAGGTTATGGACATCATTAGCAGGGCAACCTACATCAGAAGGAGTACAAAGTCACAACAGTTAACACAGCAGGTTTGGGATTTGATTCATGATTTAGAAAATGGAATTTGATATGGTATGGAAACCCTAATATTTAGGGATTGCTTTTCTTTGTTTCCATAAAACTTCCTGCTGTTAGACGTGTTGATTAAAACTGCTGGTTTATGGAAGTTTGGTTAATACTACTTGTTGGTTTGATTAGTGTTGCCCATAAAGGGTTAGTACTGCTAAGGTTAACAGTTAATACTGTCAGGAATATATTTGATCATTCTTGAACAGTTTATGCTGCTAGCGTATTTGGTTATTAGTACTGCTTCGTGTATTTAGTACTGCTAGTAGTATCCGATATCAGATGATGCACACGTTTGGTTCTCGAACAGAACTGAATTTCTTTCAGTTTATTCTTAAACGTTTTATGGCTATTATTTTTGGTATTTATTGAATATGTGATTACGGAGATGATTGATTATCACTTATTTGATGTTGTAGTTGAGTTTTTCAGATGCGTGTTCTTATTATATCTTAAAGTAGGTGTTACACTTTAAAGATAACTTGTTCGTGCCTAGAAATGATGTGACGAAGACTTGATGAATCTAGCAAAGGTGTGTGATTTTTCTTATGGTGCTCAATGCTCACATTTGCTATCACTATAAGGAGTTACGTTTTTGTGCTTAGTGTCTCATAGAAGATGAGGATTTTGTCAAGAGGTTACGATCTACTTATATTTCACATATTTATTTAGAAGTTTGGAGTCACGTGGATAGTACAAGATATAAGACGCAAGTTTGGGTTGTTCTACTTCAGCATCATGTTCGTTATACTTAGTTTTCTTCATCAGTAATCATTACATAGAGCCTATAGAATTTGAAGATTCAAGAAATGGTTAACATA
>BQNB010055624.1:21412-39029 GCA_026074375.1 Tanacetum coccineum
GCAGTCTCAAATCTTTCTTTAACCAGCCTATATAGATCTAACACATCTTGCCTATCAAAATCATCAAGCATTTCTATAAATATCTTGTAAAATTTAGTACTTCTATCACCCCTGATGATCTCATAATACATCTTGTCTTTTGATAGAGTATGTGTCTTCCAATTAACTATTAGATACTTTATAGCTAATGATTCAACATTTACAGCTTCATCATCTCCTAGAATTATATCTAAATAAGCTCTAAGCTCTTCCTTCTCAGCATTATCCTCTATCTTCTGTCTCTTGACACTTTCATCATCAAGTTTTTCACCTGTTCTTTTCCTAGCAACTGTTTTCTTTCTACCGCTTGTACCTTTACCTTTTCTACTATCTTTAACCACTTCAGAATCTATAAGAACAAAGTCATTTATCCACTTCTGCTCCTTTTCATACAGCTTCTGAATTTCTTTAAAGCTCTTGCTATTCATCTGATTTTGAGTGTACTTGCCCATGTGTTTCAAATAAGTAACCATCTTGTTTCTGAGTTGAGCTCTGGTTGGTGGCTTGTTTCTAATTTGTTCAGCTCTCTGTGCAACAAAGAACCTTTTCCTTTCAGCAATCATTTCCACCAACATTCTAGACTTTTCTTCAATAGTGAATTGTTCTCTTTCTTCTTGTTGAAATCTTTCTGCTAGTAATTCATCTGCATCCATCCTTTCTTGAATATCTTCCATTTGTTCAATCAATACTGCATCCTTGGCCTCTTGTTCTGCAGCTCTTTCCCTGGCAATCCTTTGCTCTCTCTCAAACTGTGCTTGTTCTTCTTCAAACAATCTTTGAGCAATCTCTGTATCCCTTTGAATTTGAGCCTTTATAGGGTTCTTTGGAGGCTTTTTAGGCTCTTGCATAATGCCTTTGCCTTTATCTTTTGGATCAATAGTTGGAAGAATTGTTGTTAATCTAGCAGATTCTTCCACAACTCTGAAATCAACTCCTTTTACCTTATCCTTCTCACTTCTCATCTTTACAAGTGTTTGAGCAATGGTAAGATCCTTATCTTCAAATGCAGTTGTAGTGGTTTTTGGAGGTGTTCTTGGTTCGGTAGTACTAATAGATACACCAGTAGTAGTGACCGATGCACTAGCAGTACTAACTCCAGTAGTAGCAGTGTTAACTGCACCAATAGCATTAATTGTATCTCCTTCAACATTCTCTATTGCTTCATTCACCATATCATCAATATCATCATCAAAATCACCTTCTTCAAACATTGGCCTTGTCTTCAAATTCCTCTCCTGTTTGGATACATTCTCCTTATCCAAACTCTTTCTCCTGGAGGTACCAATCTTGAAGAGTTTCATCCCTGAAGTTCTTGCCCTTTGCTTCTTTTCTAATTTTTTGACTTTCTTTTTCAACTTGTTGATCACCAAATCTTGAGCAGACTTTGATGTTTCCAAGGAAAGAACCCTGTTTGACAAGTTTGTACAAATAACCATCAATTCATTTATGTTAGGTCTACCCTTATCACTTCCAGGTATGTGACCTCCTAAGAGGTGAATCATGGGGTGTTAGTGGTACAAAATCCGTCAAATCATCTTAATGTTCCATATTGTCCTCTCTACTTCCAGATGTGTTAACTTCTAAGAGAGGTGGGTCACGAGACTATTTAGATACAATCTCAAACCTAGTCTGAGCACCTGCACCCCCTAATGTGGTATCTTGGCACCTGGGTCCACTACTTGAACCAGTTCCCTGAGGAGATGGTTCATTAAGTGTTGCCGTAGATTGGGTCTTATGGATGTTACCACTTTCCTGCTCTACCTCTAAGCTAGTAGCAGTAGTGGCAGCCCTAACCACTCTGTCATCCTCTCCTGTATAGACAGCCTCATCACCAACCTTCTTAAGGGGGACCACTAGACTGAGGTATCTCAGTGTCCCGACCTCTTTTGGCTTGCCTAGGTGTTCCTAAGAGGGAGGAGCAGTTGAAGGTGGTGGTTAGGGTTCAGAGGGTTATCCTGAACCTTCACCCTCCACTACTTGTATTGCCAACATACTTTCAAATAATGGAGTAACTGTCCCTAAAAAACCTTTTCCTTTTCTTCTCATATTAGCAAAAACTTTTTTAGTATGTTTAGGTGTTTCATAAGTATCATTAAAAGGTTCTGCAAGATTTTTAACTTGGTTATTCAAAAATAGTTGTAAAAACCTTGGATACATTAAAACTTTTTAGAATTTGGATCAAAGTTTCTTAACATACCATCAAAAATTAATTTATAAAAATTAAACTTTTGGTTATTTGCCAAACATAAAACTGCTGAAGCAATATTAGTTGAAAAATCATTCCAAGCAGTAGATTTTGAACTTAGACAATGTAAGATGGTATGTATAAGATACTTCCATTGAGGGGAAAATAAAGCTTTTTGAAAAGTAAGTTTATCATAAATAATTTCATATCCCATCAATGCAAGGTTTTCCAAAATTTTAGAATTTGTTAGACTAGTAACACTATCCTCATCATTAAATTGAAGATTACTCCTCACTAATGATTCTGATATTACTATAGTCTTGCCATCAACCTTGGCATGTATTTGCGTTTCATTATTGACTATTTTAGTCTTAGCAGTAGACCAAAACTGTTCAATATAGGAAGCATAGATAGTAGGACTTATGGTTAAAGAATACATGATAGTGCTAGCATTTAAGAAGTCCACTATCTGATGAAAATCAGCATTCCCATCTGTTCTTTCCAAACAAGCAACCATATTGTGTTGATTAATAAACTTCAAATCCTCCATAGATGATTAATGGATGATTAATTTATAGAGTCGGTGATAGATTGAAGTGGATTTGTGAATTTTAAGAGCATTTTAGTGTTCGAGAGTATTAGAATGATCGTGATGTAGGCGAATACGCTTATATAGGTAAAAAGGAAACTTGTTTATTCCATAATTCCCTTAACAGTTGTAACTCTAACTAACTTCAATGGTAACCCAGTAGTACTAACTTTGGCTCAGCAGCACTAACTTTTGCCTAGCATAGTACTAATTTTGGCCTGGAGCAGAGTTACTTAACTTTTGCCTAGCAGCATTAACTTTACAACTATCAGTTTTAACTCCAAATTCATCACTAATATCATTTTCAAACCTCATCAATCATAACTCTAACAAACATATCTTCAGAGATTAAGAAATTCAATGCTAGCAACCAAAAAGTTAAATCTGCTAACATCAAAAGCCTTTGTAAAAATATCTGTAACATTTTGGTCTGTGTGAATCTTGATCACCTGAATCAACTTCTTCTCATAATAATCTTTGATGAAATGGTGCCTTATCTCTATGTGCTTGGTTTTAGAGTTAAACACGGATTATTCACCTATACAGTGGTGCTTGCATGTCCAATATAAATCTTAGTTGTTCATGAAATTAAACCATAATCAAGCATTGATTTTGGCGATCATAAAACCTGTCACATACAATTAGCAGCAACAACATACTATGCTTTAGTGGTAGAGTTGGCGACTATAGTCTGCTTTTTACATTGGCATGAAATCAACCTTTTGCCAAGAAATTGACAACCTCCTGTTATGATTTTGTCCAAGGCTAGCTTCCTGTCATAATCCACTATTCAGAAAATTGCTTTCCAAGTCAAATGGTGATCCCTAGGAAACAAAGGCCTTAATTTAGTGTTGACCTTTCAGTATCTAAAGATCTTTTCCGCATAGCTAATGAATAGTGAGTCTTTAGATTAACTTGGAAACCTCTCCACAAGTCAAACATACAAAACATTATGTCAGGCCTGGACAGTTGGCTAATACACAATGATCCAATCATTGATCTGTATAAATGAACATCTACATCCTCAGCTTCTCTATCCTTGAGCAATGCCTTGTTAGTCTCTATTGGAGTGCTTGCTATCTTCATTGTGACAAATCACACTTCTTCAATATATCAGCCACATACTTGTCTTGGCTGATGAAGATTCCATCTTCCTTCTGTTGTACTTACAATCCTAAGAAGAAAGTGAACTCTCCTATAAAACTCATTTGGAATCTCTTGTGCATCATCTTCTCAAATTCAATACATAAATACTTCTTTGTAGACCCAAAGATGATATCATCAACATACACCTGTACTAACAGGATATCACCTCTGTCTTTCTTGATGAATAAAGTCTTATCAATGATCCCTCTTCTAAATCCATTTTCTAATAGGTAGGCAGACAATGTCTCATACCAGGCTCTAGGAGCTTGATGTAGACCATATCAAGCTTTTTCTACCTTATAAACTTTATCAGGGAACTATGGATCTTCAAAACTAGGAGGTTGGCGCACATACACCTCCTCTTTAATAGTACCATATAAAAAGGCACTCATCACATCCATCTAGTATATAATAAACCCCATAAATGATGCATATGCCAAAAATAACCTGATTGCTTCTATTCTAGCAACAGGAGCAAAAACCTCATCATAATCAATTCCTTCTTCTTGGGTGTAACCTTATGCAACCAGTCTTTCCTTATTTCTTACTACTATTCCTCTCTCATCTTTCTTGTTTCTATACACCCACTTAGTTTCAATAGCCCGCTTGCCTTTAGGAACATCCACCAGAGTCTAAACCTTTTAAAGTTTAAATTGCAGAAGCTCCTCTTACATTGCTTTTATCTAGCTTGGATCTGTTAAAGCTTGGATCACCTTTTTGGGTTCAATTTGAGAGAGAAAACAGGCAAATAAGCAGTTTTGATAATCTTTGTGATTTGTTCTCCTTTTATAGTTAATGTAACTGACCATAGCATGTTCTTCAGACATCTTGATCATCCTTCGTGTTTGAGTAGCTGAATTTATGTCTCCAATGATTTGGTCTTTAGGATGATCCTTGTAAATTCTGGTTATGGGAATAGGACTGACATTCATGGTGGTTTCTAAGTTGTTAAGGTCAACCTTTGCACCCACATCTTCATCATCATATGCACCACTAAAGATACCAGTATTTAGAAGATCACTAGTATCCTCCAAATCAGCCATGAGAGGATCAGTAGGAAAGTCATCATTTGGAAAAGTAGCAGCATTAACATGGATTAATCCACCAAGATTTTCATAAGAGGATCCAGTAGCATTAACAGGAGTGAACATCATATAGGTACTGTTGCCATTGATATCCTTGTCTTGTCCAAACACACTTTCAAACGCATTCCTTTAGGCTCTTTCTCTTCCCGGATCCATAGTAGTAAAAGAAGAACTAACAATATTAACTGATAAACTAACAATATTAACTCTGTTAGTGCTGTCAGTATTAGTAGCATCCCCTTGACCAGGCAATCTTTTAATTTCTTATCCAAATTGTTTTCTAAGATCCTATTCTTGATCTCTAACATCCTTCTCTTGACCCTTTCTATACATTCATTGGCTAGGAGTTCTTCATTTTAGTCTTTTTACCAGCATCATCAGCAACTGCATCCTTTGAGCTCTGTAGACTATCATAAATTAATGGTAGAAGAATATTGTTGAGTAGGTACTGCATCAACATTATCCTTGATACCTGATTCTTATTAGTTTGATTCCCTACAGTAACTGGCTCATAATTCATAGAGTTTGTTAGTAAATCAATATCAAAAAGCCATTCTGGTCTACTCCCTGCAACATTGGGTTTGTTTTCAAGAAAGTTTATGTGCAGGTTCTCTCTACTTCCTAGTTCTAGTGTTATTTACCCTAAAAGTTTTGCTATTTTTAAGTATCTAACAAAGGAACCCTCATCAGCCTTCGCATCAAATTTGCTAGGGGTTTAAGGTATTTGAAGAATGTCACAGGACACCCAAAATGCTCATTAAAACTTTTACTAGGTGGATTTACCATGTAATTTATAGTTTTTTTATTCATTAAGGTGGTCTTGTTGGTGGAGGCTTGGTAACTAAAACCTCTTCTCGAACATAACAAGCAGTACTAACATCGCTTCAGGCCCAAAATGTAGTAGGTATAGTGAATCTGTAACTAGTCTAGCGGCCTACTATTAGGGTCCTATTCGTTATTTCAACATCTCCATTTTGTTGTGGAGTTTTGCAATATTTAACTCCTCTTAATCGTTTCATCCACCAAAATTGATTCATGTCATTATTTTTAATAACTCTGCTTCCATTTGTCAAATCTAATGATATTTAACCTTTGATTTATGTGGTTTTTCTTAGCCGAGTAATAAAAGTTTTTTGGATCCCACTAGTCTCTTCCTTAGTGGCCAAAAAGGAAAAACCCAACTAACTACTATGGCTTCAATGATAACAAGGCAATTTTATCTTGTGATTGATACTCTTACATTCCAATAATTTCTGAAACCAATTTTCAAAAAAAGAGTACAGTTAGTACTTTATGCCTTACGAGTAATAGATCTCAGCATAAGAAAGTCAAGTATATACTTTATCGATACAAACTCTTTTTTTTTGAAGATCCACTAAGTTATGAGAAAGATTATGTATATAGCCTAGCGCTAATAAAATCAGGAATCTGATAAATCAGGTCAATTCGCCTTCCAATAGATGCCCTATGCTGTTACAAAATTTCAATTTAGCCTGTGATCAATCAAAGCATAATTGGAACAAGAGTATCAGAACTTCTTAATAGCATTATCGATTAGAAAGGCATTTTCTAGCATTTGATTGCGTACATGAGGATTTAGCCCGATCCACTTTGAAACGATACACAGAAAAGTCAAGGGAGCATGATTGGATAATTTGTTGTTGGCCCATATAAGTCCATATTTCAACATTTGTAAGGGACTTGGCTATAGAGCTCACAAGTTGGTTCTTACAAGAAGTTTGTGTGCTTTCCTTCTAACAAGCAAATTACAAGTATGGTCAATTTTCAAAAAGCTTTACCTCTAAACAAGGTTTCTCCTTCACAAGTTTGTTCATGAGTTTTAGTTTCTATGGACCAAGCCTCAATGCCATAATTAGACTCATCTATTGTAGCCCTTTGCAATATAAACAAGTCAAACCGCCTGAAGGAAAACATTACTTAGATCAAAACTGTACATGTTGTTTTGTCTGGGGACTTTAAGCAAGACTTGACTTTCATCAAGTAGCTTAAAGTCAGGAGATAGAACAAGTCATTCAGTCTTAGTGAAAAGAACACTGTTTTTCTTGTCACACATTTGTGAGACAGAGAAAATATTAAACTTAAGTTCCTTTATCAAAAGTATATTATACATCTTCAAGTATTATTCCAGTCCTAATTTTACCTTTTCTGTAATTTTACTCCTTTTGACTTCCTCTAAATGCAATAAATCCACCAATCAATTCTTGGATAATCTGTAAGAAAGACTTGTTTTCCAGCATATACTAGTGCTTCTACTATCAAAGATCCCTTTTTGGGGAAATTCCTGTAAAGTATATTGTAGAATTGTATGCACTAATATGAGAGATTTAGTTTTTCTCTTGGGGACAAGCATTACGACTTGAGTTGCCTTGTAGTATCTACATAGTTTAAATCTCAAAAGACAAAACATAAGGTTATATGACAGAATATAATAATGTATAGATGAGATATCAACACAAGAGAGGTATATAGTACAATGATTATCTTTAAACTATATATATAATATAATAAAATAAAATATATATAATCTAAAAAAACTACAATAATCAATAAAACCGGGAAGTAGTATAGAATGTTCCCGGGTCGTTTATCCCCAACGAGGCTGGACTGGAGAATCGATACAGTCGGAAGATTGGAGTTTGAATGAGAGAAATGATTTGAGAGTGTGGAAAGCTAAGTTAAACAATAACAAACAAAAACGATTAAGAAAAACCTAAAAATTATGAAATTAAGCTGAAAAACGAGAGCAGGAATCCCGAACAAGGGGTCAAAAACCTAAAATCTTCAAAATTAACCCTACAAAGAAATTTTTACTTCTAAACTACTCTAGGGGACTAATAATGAAGAATGAAAAAGACTAGACTGAAAACGGAGGTCGTTTGACCCAAAAACGAGTCAAGTCAAGTTCCGTACCCGAGACCCGTTCTTTAAAAATCAAAAGTTTGAAAAATTAACCCTACGAAAGTTTTTATATTTTTCCTACGTAAATTATGACTAAAGAAAATTTTCTAAAAAAGAAAAATATTTTTTTTTGATAATTTTTGTATTTTTTATGAATTTTTAAAACTTTTAACGAAATTAAATTATAAAAAATACTAAACTATTTTTAAAAATTCTGAAAAAATTACCTAAAATACTTTACACTAATACTAACCTAAGAAAAATAAGAAACCCAAAATTCGGCTTATAAATAAGCCGAAAATAAGCTCGAAAGAGCTTATAGCTTAAAGGGCTAAAACTAGGTTAAAAGAGTAACCACTTGGGACTCTAGCGTAGAAGTCCCAAGGGCACAGAGGTAAGAGCTTGGTTATAAAAGGGGTGTATTGAGGGTTGAGGCCCGGGTTCGAGTCTTGCTCACCCGGGTTTCCCCTTATCTCCCCCTTTTTTTTTACAAAAACTTTCAAAAAAGCAAAAATGTTGATAAGCCCTTGCTTATCAACTTCTCTTATGAATTCTTATCATCCTCTCTTAAGAGATGAACAAGAATGGTACCTGGCCAATGCTAGTGTTACCCCGACTATAGAAAAATTGTTCTTCTTACGGGGTCCTTACCGTTCTGACACGGGAAACCAAGCATATGAGCTCCATCACCAAACATATGTATATGGGTACGGCCCATTGTATGCACAATTAGCACGGTCTAAAGAACTTGAGTCTAGAAATATTCCCCGCGCACGACAAGTGCTGCACGCAGTCAACATACTAGACTGGGGGACATGTAACCGTATAGTATGGCCCGATCTATTTATACGATTATGAGCTTACTTGCTGAAGACGTATAACATAAGTCTAGCATAACATGGTCAAGAACCATATCATACTAGACTGGGGGACATGTTGACCCATAGTATGTCCCGACCCATTTCTACGAATATGGGCCAATCCATTTACTATCGCTACTGGGCCAGCGGGTCGTGGTCACGGACCACGTCTGGGCCGCGGGTCGCTAGAACATAGCGCCAGCATGCGCTGTCGTTGACCAAGGAGTCATACTTTGACTCTACTTATGACCATTTAATGAGATAATTAATATGACTGTTACTTATCCCATAATTAATATGACCGTTACTTATGAGGTAATTAATGTATATCGGTTATATTAATTATGGACACGAAAGGTCTTAGGGTTTTACCCCTATATAAGGAGACCCTCGTCTTCCATTCACAGGTATGTTCTACGCTCTAAGAACCCTAAACACTCTCCACACCAATAATCACCGATTATAACCATAAACCGATTACTTACTCTCACGCCGGAGTCTAATCGTGGGAGACAATCCCACGGTAAGCCTAACGGTGCTTTCTCTCTTAGTGCGCAGGTCTCACAATCAAGACTCAATTGATACAGGAACCGGAGCCTAGCAGATCCGTATTACACCTAATTCGGATCTAATCAAGGATCGTCCAACTTTTGTATCAACACTTTTCATACACACACACTCTCTAGTTTTCATAGTCATTTAGATCTATAGGAACGTACTCATTAATCACTTTCATTTGCATATGGTCATAATGCTCTAACATTCATTTTGTTGTACGCATACTTCTATGATGATCCATCAAAGCAAGCCTTAGAGATCTTGCCATTTCCATCCACCACAAAGCATATGCATATGAAGATCTATAAGATTAGAGATCTCATCACCTTCATTCATCTCAAGGCTTCCTATCAATGAGGGTTCATCTAGATTAGGCATTCGAATCCATTAGACACATTATCTTGGATCATCATTGTAATAACATCATTATCTTGTATCACTAATTAGATTAGATGGTTTATGTGTTTGTGCCATAAAACACAAGGTTTGTTATGTTGGGGCCATAAAACATAACGGGTTTGGGTTGGTTCTACCCTATGTGTAAGAACCCGGTATTTAGCTTTGTACCGGATAAAGTGTAAGCGACGATGGGTTGGTTCTACCGGTGTTAGGACTCGGTATTTAGCTTAGTACCAGATAAAGTGTAAGCAACGTTATGTAAGGTTTTCTCCGTCAAGAATGGAGCTTGTTGATCTAGTGAAGTGACTCTCGAGTGGGGTACTCGGGGAGTAGAGTAGGGCGGAGAGGAGCTCTGTGACTAAACCACTATAAATCATCGTGTTCGGTTTGCTTTGTCTTTTACATATCACCATCTCTTTACTTTATAATTATGCTTGTGTTGTAGCTTGATGTTTATGCTTGTGGTGTGACTACCGTACTTATACTATGTTTTCCATTGTTCATATAGTCATAGACTATATTTGGTACTTTTCATATTAAGTCACGATTGATCGGGTATTTAATGCAAAAGTTTTAAGATTTCAATCGAAAATGTATTCACCCCCCTCTACGTTTTCCATAACTTTGTATAGTAGAAAAATATACATCGTGTAAACGAAATTTGAACCAAAATATAATAGTATAAAATAATATAATAGCAAGGAAGAAAAAAAATACAAGTCTTATATAAGGTTTTGAAGTAAAATAATAAGATAACTCATCAAATTGGTAATATCGGATCGAGAGCCGATCCTATGATCTTACGTGCGATCTCATGATCTTACTTACGATCCCACCTCACATGCAATCCTATAACGATCCTACACAATTTTAGCAACGATGCTAATTAGTAGTTCCCTCAAATCCTTTTCTCCTTCTGGAGAGTTATAGGTGCATGCACGCCACGTAGCAAGATGTTTACCACGTAGGGAAATTGTATGTGTTACCGCGTAGGAAAAGTAAATAAGTTAAGTAAACTTAATCATATATTAAAAAACAACATAAATTTATAAGAAATATATTAAATGGGCCTCAGAGCTAGCTAGGCACCGGATATTTATTAATACTTGCAGTTTTTTATTTAAAGAAAGAGGAACAAACCACACATAAAAAATACATGAAACATTTTAAAGGGCGCTAACTAAATAGCGAGGAAGTCATGCGTAGGCCGTGGCCTGTTAAAGGTGGCACCGCTTGAGGTTGTAGATGTTCCCTGTGCGGGGTAGTTCTCGCGCGTCTTGATGCGGATATATAATCCGTCAATCCGTCCTTTGGAGAGGACCTAAAATATGAATAAGATAGGCGCGACAAGATATTTCGGACGTACCGAAAGTATAAATAAGATGAGCGCGACGAGATGAGCGCGACATAATATGGCTATAATCTTTTATTTAAAAGAAACATATTGGTAATGATTTTTGTTACCAATTTAAAAAAAAAGAATATGTAATCATTATTTCATGGAAAAAATATGGAAAAATTCTGTTACCAATTGAAAATGATATGTCAAATCTCATTATTATCCGGAGATATTTAGGGAAATCGCATGAAAGTTTATTGTTTTGGTAAAACAATTTGTTACAACCCTAATAGAAAGTATGCAGTATGTAAAAGACAAAAAATGTTTAATGTTATAGATTAGTTGGGCGCGACATAAATTGTTAGGGCGCGACATAATTTGTTGGGCCTAAAAAATATATAAATAAGATGGGCGCGACATAATTTTTTGGGCGCAACATAATTTGTTGGTAATATATTAACACATTACACAGATGGCGTATTGTGAATTCGGATAATATATATCCGAATATTGTTGATTTGGTAAATCAGTTTTTCTTTTAAAGACGCATGACAAAATGCGTTAACCGAAAAGCAAAAATAATAAGAAAGGTTTTAGAGTTACCGACTTTTGGTTGATTTTTGCTTTTTGATAATATGAGAGCACGAAACATAGTTTATTCATGTCCCACGGATGGCGCCAATCTGTTGATACAAAAGTTGGATGTACCTAGATCAGGCCCGAATTAGGTATAATTCGGGTTGCTTGGCTCCGGCTCTTGCACCAAGTGAATCTTGATTGTGAGACCTGCGCACTAAGAGAGAAAGCACCGTTAGGCTTACCGTGGGATTGTCTCCCACGATTAGACTCCGGCGTGAGAGTAAGTAATCGGTTTATGGTTATAATCGGTGATTATTGGTGTGGAGAGTGTTTAGGGTTCTTAGAGCGTAGAACATACCTGTGAATGGAAGACGAGGGTCTCCTTATATAGGGGTAAAACCCTAAGACCTTTCGTGTCCATAATTAATATAACCGATATACATTAATTACCTCATAAGTAACGGTCATATTAATTATGGGATAAGTAACAGTCATATTAATTATCTCATTAAATGGTCATAAGTAGAGTCAAAGTATGACTCCTTGGTCAACGACAGTGCATGCTGGCGCTATGTTCTAGCGACCCGCGGCCCAGACGTGGTCCGTGACCACGACCCGCTGGCCCAGTAGCGATAGTAAATGGATTGGCCCATATTCGTAGAAATGGGTCGGGACATACTATGGGTCAACATGTCCCCCAGTCTAGTATGATATGGTTCTTGACCATGTTATGCTAGACTTATGTTATACGTCTTCAGCAAGTAAGCTCATAATCGTATAAATAGATCGGGCCATACTATACGGTTACATTATTATAATAATTTGATTATGTAAAAGATATTGTTTCTTGAACTATTTGCATAAACTATAATATGTTGGGGGTTGTATCCATTGGAATGTTTGCATTGATCCTTACCCATTTGTGATTTCAAATAGTATATCAGCTAGATCACCTTTGATTTGATCTTAATGGCTTCATCTTTGATGTGTTTTCTGTTATATCTGTAGGTTTAATTCTGCATACAGCGAGCCACCAACACAATCACTAATTTGTTTTTGTAAAGAAGTTACTATAAATAGTTACTTTGTTGTCACTACAGGCCATTTGAAGCTGTGAGTATATGTCTGATCTTATCTTGTAACTAAGATGATTTACCTTATGATTGATATTTTGACGGTTTTTTGCAAGTCTAAAATAGTAAAATATACTTGAATCAAAAAAGCCATGTTGTATATTTATGAGTCTAAAATTTGTATTGAGTATTTATGTACGACACAAAAAGGTTTCCTACAAACATTCTTAAATAAGGTTCAAATTACGCATAGTATTTTTGAACCCATTAACGAGACGGCCATCGACTTTATAAGTGATTACGGACTCTTCAAACATGAAGCCATCTTCATGGCTAAATTTTAAGTGAGACATGTTTGTGGGTAAGTATGTAATAGAGATATGACCATGTTTAATGAGAATCTTTGTTAACATAATGGTAGTTTGTTGGTAAGTATGTAATAGAGATGACCAAAACAACAATTAAATATATGTTTATTTAGAAGGTGTCTGTTTTTGTCAATCGATATCTATATTCTCTAATCTCTAATATACATTACCATAATGCCATGACCCGTTTTTGAAATTCCCGCCCAAAACGTCCATTCAAAAAAATTTAAACGAGTGAACTGCATTTAAATACTAGAAACATAAAAAGTTGGGATTGGCATAATCATGGAATGAGTTTAATTTATAAATGGGATAACATTTGAATTATCAAAAAAACAGGATCTGCATGGAATTAAAAAGGAAAGGATTTTGATTATTCGTGTTATGGAATAAAAAAGAGAATTCAAACATTGATGGGAAGGAACATAATTTGGTACGATATCTTTCTCTTAAAAGATGATCTTGATGAATTTTATTAAACTTCAATCGTTTTAAAAATAAAATGCATCAATATTTCCACTTAATCTTTGAATTAGATAAAAAAAATTCTCTAAATTTCATGCTCTAGTTCTTGGATTCACCTTCATTTGAAATTAAAAGTATTAGAGCTCAAATACAATTCTATTTATCGGTTTTTAGCTACATTTAAATAAATATGCAATCTAACATTCTTTAACTCGTCGTTCCTATCGATTGATTATTTTAAACTACGTCGTTAATATCCTTTGATTTCTTATAATGCATAGTGCATTCCCGCTTGCTTATACTTGCTTGATTTCTTTTTCGACAAAACATGTTCTTTAGTCACGAACATTTACCCGTGCTTAATCAGTTAAGAGTTTGTCTGCCCTATTGTTCTATAATCTTACCAAGTTTCTTTTAGAGTTGAGTTCGATTGTTTACCAAGTTTCATAGGTAAAAGTTCTTTAAGGAGGTACGTTTCCGTGTAATATTATAGATGGCAATTTTAACCATTTTACCTATGAATGGACTGATTTGGGTTAAAAGGGTCTAACTGCTAAAAAATCTCGGTAGTGTCTTACAATATTAAAAGCCGACTAGATGGTATACAATTATCCAAACATGAGTATTTACTCTTCAATAATCCAAACATATTAATTGTGTCATTAGAATGATTGGCAAACTTAACATGTCTTTTTGGAGTGAGCCTCGAGAAAGCCTATTGTAGATCAATCGATGGCGTCGTAGATGA
The DNA here is from genome assembly GCA_026074375.1 of Tanacetum coccineum. Lineage (NCBI taxonomy): Eukaryota > Viridiplantae > Streptophyta > Magnoliopsida > Asterales > Asteraceae > Tanacetum > Tanacetum coccineum. Next base: position 35,765 of record BQNB010055624.1, read on the forward strand.
GGTTGGAGTTGAAAAGATCGTTGAATGGGGGACCAGATAGGAGATTGCAAGAAAGATTGAAGAAAGTGAGAGGTGAGATTTAAAAGAAGAAAGGAACGGAAACATGAAGGCCTCGATCGTGTATGCATAACACGCAACACGATTTCTTGAAACACTACAAGATTCACCATCACATGAACAACGATCATGTTTCTAAAAAAGAATAAAAATTGCATAGGAGGTTGTTTCAGGAAGTTTGGGCAAGACTGATGATCATTGGTAAGAGTAATCATCCTCATGAAAGTGTTTACTTTCATTACTTATTTATGCATTCAGGAGTTGCTCTTTTGTTAAAGTTGATGATGATGAATAATTAATTTGAATAATAAAATGTTAATTAGTTGAATTGGTTGAATATTAATTAGTGACAGTAAACTAAGGGCGTGTTTGTTTTGAGGGTGTCCCACTGTTGGCTTAGTATGAAACTTATAAACATTAGTTTGGTTGGTACTTTTGGAATTAGATAACAAAAATGGCCCACAAAACCCATACATTTGCAATAAGGTGGATATGAGCAAGGTATCCTGACAACATTCGTCCTTTAAAATCTTGGCCACAAATTCATGTACTTTGCTCTTTTATTATATTGTTTTTCTTCTAATTTTCATTTCAACCGTATTTTTTGATAAAATATATATTTATAAAATAAAATTATTTATATATAATAATATATTTTATCTTTCCTATTTATTACCCATATCAAACCCAATTCTTTCAAACCAAATCCAAATCCTAATACCATATATAAACCAAACGCACCCTAAATAACTTTGCTTTACAGCCTACGTTTATGTGTGAGGTTCACAATGATCATTTATAATATTAGCTTTGTTCACGATAAGATGTTTTTATTTAAATCAATCTACTTGAGTACCATTTGTCAATTTAACGCACGCAAAGTTAGACATGTGAAGAGAATTCATATTGAAATGTGTTTATCTTTGTATATATGGGCGATTTTGTGTAACGGGCTGATATGAGTATTTTTTGTAATAGGTTGATATGGGTGATTTTATGTAAATAGCCGGGTGGTTTTGTGAAACAGGTGATATGGGTGATTTTGTTACATGCCGAAATAGTCAGGTAACCCTAAACTCTTTTTGCTTTAGAGTCTTAAAATTATATTATTAGGGTTATGCTTATAATTAATAAGTACTTAAAAAGTTACACGATGCTTACAATATGCACTTATTGACATGGTGACAAAATCACCCATCATGCTAAATTTCTAACTTATATTAATATACATAGATTCTCCTAAATAATGCTATCTTCTATCATCATATTATGAACATGATTACTTAATTGCCTTATTTCATTGGACTGTAAAAAACAAACGATAGAGATGTTTCGATAGATGTACCCGACAAAATTCTAATAGATGCGGCTAATGACCCAGTAACGTCTATGATTGATTTTACTTATCCAGACATTTTGGATAACATAATTGATTTGTCATACTTTCAAGAAAATGCTATTTTTGCTCCAACGAATGAAGTTGTGGACACTATAAACGATCATTTGTTAGAGAAATTTACAAATGGCTTACTTAAATTGCGACATTATAGATAAAACAGAACGTGGCACCGCCATAGATCAATACATTTTCTCAACAGATTTTATCAATTGAATGAAGTTCTCAGGTGTTCTAAACCACAGACTTGCGTCAAAAGTAGGAGTCCCGATAATATTATTGAGAAATGTTGATCAAGCAATTGATTGATGTTCTCAGGTGTTCCAAATCATAGACTTGCTTTAAAAGCAGGACGTTTATTTATTTAATTGTTACAAACTCAAATGTTTATCTAATAATTAACTTATTATCAGATTATTTCTTTCATATATTGATAGAACATGTTTACGTTCGGTATTTTTCTTACTTTATTTATGCATATAACTTTCTACAAAACAAATTCTTTAAAATACACTCGGTGTTAAACGGATCTTTAAGCTAGTTAATATATATATATACTAAAGATCATGTCACTAGGTGACAAAAGAGCGTGGATATTTAGTGGGCTTACTATGGCCCGGTTATGTTAGCCCAACAACTTACAAGTTTTTAGTTTTTTTTCTTCTTCCACTAAAAAAACGTTTCATTTTTTGTCCGCTTCCTCTTCTTTTTTTTAGCTAAAAACGGCTGACGCCGGAGTCCGCTTCCTCTTTTGGGCTCAGCCATTTCTGAGTTTGTAAGTTTTTTTTAAATTACAATTATAACCTTTCAACTATTTGTTAATCATAATAAAAGTATAAGTGTGACAAGTGTGTTTTGAGCAGGCTAGTCAACCGTTAGCATTGACTTGAGTTTCATTATGTGTTATGATAATTATGTGTTTATGTGATCGTATGTGAGTTTGGTTACTAATCAATGGAGTGTGATCGTCTCCCTGTGATTAAAGTTATGGTTGTTTCATTTTGTTCACATTTTAGTGACAGTGAGAATGATGGTATAATTTCATGTGTGTACGTATTTATGTGTATATGTATACGTATTTAGATCAGTGTTGTAAAAATCGGTCATGGCGGCCGATATATCAGTGATATATCGCTTGGCGGTGGTCCACCGCCACGATTTTTAGCAAATCGGCCAAACTTGGCGTTTTGGTCAAAATCGGTCAACAGACCGCCTAGGCGGGCCAAATCGGTCAAATCGGCCGCCTAGTCAACAAAACGGTCGATTTTTTGTGGTTAGATTTTCTGCTTATGATGGTGTTTTCTGGTGGAGAAGCTATAAAAGAGGAAGGAGAAGATGAAAAGAAAAGATGAAAGGAGAAGAAAGAGGATGCATTTCCATTTTTTAACCTAACCCTAATAAGTTAGGTTTTAAAGTGGTTTCTTGGGCTAATAACTTGATGGGCTTTAATTTAAACATACCCAATACTAGACATAACACTTATATCAGTAACATATATATAACATATATAACTAAAAAAAGTTGGAAAAACTAAAAAATTTAATAAAAATATGTAAATATTTATTTTTTTAAATAATTTCCTTTGTAATTTAGGGTCTCCGCCAAGAAACCGATATATCGCCGCCAAGACCGATTTATCGCTTAAAGGTGGTCGACCGCCGAGGTACCGCCGAGCGATATTTACAACACTGGGATTTTAGAAGTTATATCAATATTGACCTGTAGGCTTGGTCTTGATCTAGGGAATTTTTTTAAAGGAACTATGGGTCATAATGATTTTAGAAGTTATATCAATATTGATCAAGTTATCTA
>BQNB010055625.1:0-39029 GCA_026074375.1 Tanacetum coccineum
TGGTTGTTCATTTGTTTCACATAGTAATCTAACATTCCTTTCTTACTTTCTCTCACTAAGTGTTCATCTAACCACCTCTCTTTCTCTTTCTAAACCCTACATTGAATCCATACCTTGTGTGTGTTAAGATATCTTACATTATACCATATCGGAGCACGACTGGATTGGTGTCTACAGGGCCAACAACTACATAATGGAACTCTTATTGTGCCTTGAATAAAGTGGCATACTTGTAAGTCTATGTCTTAGTTTCATGGACTTAGAGTAATCGTAATCACTCCTTATGTTGCATACTAGGCAATTGTTATCCCACTCGTTTAATCCATTACACAACTATATTCTTTACCAAAATGCTAGAAAATAAGATGGAATCTTAGAGAGAGAAACTAGATTAGAGAGAGAATGGGAAAGTTACAAGTGAAGTGAAATGTAACCAACACCCTTCACCAAGTGTGGTGAAGGGATATTTATACCCATGCCATGCTAGGTGGCTTATGGGCTTGTAACTTGGGCCGGGCTTGGCATAACTTGGGCTTTGAGCCTGAAACAGGGACAATATTAGATTACAATCCAAGCCCGTTGAACCAGACTAGCCTATTACAATACAAGACCTAGATTAACTTTCTAAGACCGATAACATTCTTGTTTGACTTAATATAATTAAGGCTAACAATCTCCCCCAATGTTGAGGTCTCTTTCTTCAAACTCCTTCGAACCACCGATGACATTGAAGATATGACGTTTGACGTTTATGCTTTGCCTTGTTATGGTCTTGTCTTGATTGTAATGGATTTGTTCATTCATGCTTTGTGATCTTGATTTTGAGCCTTTATCTTTTGACTTTGAATTCTTGAGATCGATATCTTGCATCATCTCCTTGACTTGAATCATCTTGATTTGACTTCCTTGATCAGCTTGTGCTCGTTGACCAACTGCCTCACACTTGTTACATTTCTTTTATGACATATATGATTAAAGTCTAATACAATCTTCTAATATAATGATAACTTTAATTGACTTTTTGAAAGCTTGAGTATGAGCATAGTGGTTTATGAACCGACTTCGCTGGAATGAGGCTGCAACACTGTCGTCTTATCCTAAAATAAAACTGTTAGCAATAAAAAGATGAATTTGGCTTTGTCATTCATCTTGAGTTCGGTTGCATTAACTTTCGGTTTCCCGTTTTATAGTATAAATACTATACATGTGAATCAGTAGATTCAAAATCTCTTTGACAGGTTCAGCTCAAAGCGTAGGATCTGTACATCTAACACAGATGTATTAGATTCACCATGCTTGCTAGTTTCTTATTACGGAACGTCTCAAAGCAGACAACACGGTAAGAGTGAATCAGATAGTTACGATCTTTCTGATTAAGTCGTTCAATTCTTTAATCTGGACCTAAATTGATATCCAGTTATCAAAAGCTTTTCATGTAAACTGCAAGTCCACCTACCAAGGCTGTTTGATGTTGGCTCAAGGCAGGATTTCCATCTTCACTGTGAATAACATTAAATATCACTCAGATGTTCTTGGCCAAGATCTCAAGGATAATGCGTAGGACTCTTGTACAAACAGCTTTGAACTTTGTGGTGTTCAAACAGTGTATTTTGACATTGTGTCCTAGATGAGATTTATAAATTTGATCTCTTCTGTCTTCTAGACTCGATTTGTGCACTTTTGAGTTTTAGAATTCGGCAGGCGGGAGCAGACTGCCACCTATTCAATATCAACAATATCAGAGTGAGATGTTAATAGATAACGTGTGTATCTCCGTGACAAATGAGACAAGTTTCTTTTGAGAGAAACCCGAATAGCTGGGAAGGGTTGTGCATTGCATCACTGGGTCCATGACGACTTTCTTCAATATCAACAATCATCTTTGTGATTTTGATAGATTATGTATTGACCAGCGGTTTCTTGCTAAGGTTGTAAGGGAGGGCTTCTTGTCTTTTTTTCACCCTTTATCCATAACATTTCTTTTTCATCTCTATCCCCTTCAACTGCTTTACAACACAAGACGTCATTACTAACACCTTGTTGTGATTGCTCCAGTGTTAGCTCAATCTTAGTCTGCATTCTTCCCTTATACACATTCATCTCCAATTGTACCTAAGGACTGCTTTTTCTAACTATGGAGCGTCCTTGGGTAGATCCCTTCGGTTCTGGTTGGATCGTAGGACTTATACCTAACCTAACCACCTTATGACTTCAGAGTCGTCATGAAATTTAATAAGTTGTAGGTAATAAAGATCGAACCATAACCAACCATTTTCTGACAATGTTATTTTCAATACCCCCCCTACACATGGCTTTCGAGATTCGAAATTGTTTTTAGACACATGAAAGGAAAAGTTGCACTAGAGTCTTAAAGATCACATTCTTCTATATTATATTTTAATCACATTTTCTCCCCTTATTTTAATTAATAAAACACTTAGTATTTGAAATACCAATTGATTAAAATTTTACATGAAAAATTCCATGGGGAGTAAAACTTATACCACGATAAAGCATAGAATTCAGATTCGATAGCTCCCGTTCAAACCAGTAGATGTGGGATACCGATATTTTAATTAAAACTTGACATGAAATAAAAATTGATATACCAATCAACAAATGTTGAAGACGGAAGTGAGATGCCTTAGTGAACACTGTATAATTAATAATTTGACATTATTAAGTTCCCACATTTTCATTTCACAAAGTGTGTTTGGGATACATAAAATTGACATTTTTATTGAGATGTAACCCAACACATTAAAAGGCTTTGTTTTAAAAACCCCCTCAGAAAATATTCAAGGAAGGAGTGTTGAACACCACAATTTTAACAATACCATACGTTTTAAAGAAAAATACCATAAATTAGATTGTATACAATTTCTGACATTGAAAGTTATCTTTTTGAAAAATTTGAGTTACAACGATTTTAAAAACATGAATATAGACTTCTCTTCTATTTTAGATAAGCGCACTGAAGCGTACACTTCCTATTACATTCAGGGAACCGAGTTATGCACTGAATGTCATAATTCATTGAGAAAAATTTAGAAATGACATGTTTTGAAAGCATTTGAAACTCTTGCTCGAACTTCATTTACACGCCCGTGTCGATGTTAATCAACATTTCTATGTACGTAAATGTTATCGATTCCAAGAGACATGTCGAGAAGATTCTTTTTGGTATTTTTGAAATTTTTCTAATTTTATATTTTTTTTCTAGGTTTTATATTTTTCTATTTTCTTTTTGTTGGTTTTATATTTTTGTATTTTCTTTTTCAAAATTTTTATAAATCAAAAATAAAGAGAGAATAAAAATATTTACAAATTGATGTTTGATGGATCAAGCAGATTCAATTGCCAGAACCTCCAGTTCATCTGGAGTCAAACATCTCATACCGAGTCGTCTGACAAGATACTTAAACCTATCTTCCGATAAAGCTTTAGTAAACAAGTCAGCTAACTGGTATTCAGTTCCGACAAAGAATAATTAAAAAACCCTTTCAAAATTCCTTTATGAAGTGATATCTGACATCGATGTGCTTGGTACGAGAATGCTGGACTAGATTGCACGAGATGGCTAGGCTCGTATGGAGTCACAATACATAGATTTTATCAAAGTGGAAGCCACAATCTGTGAGTTGTGTTCTCATCCATAGAACTGTGCGCTAGCAGCAACACGCAGATAAAGACACATACTCGGCTTCTGCTGAAGACATTGAAGTGCAGTCCTGCTTTTTGGATGACCAGCTGACTAACTTATCACCACCTAGAAATTGTATGCCACCAGATGTGCTCTTACGTGAATCGAGACAGCCCGCGTGATCCGAATCTGAAAAAGCAGTTAGTTCGAAAACACCGGTGTTCCTTCGGATACCAGAGACCCATGTTAATGGAGTCCTTTAGGTACCGAAAGATCCGTTTAAAACCGCATGAATGTTTTCTCAGTCGGTTTCGCTTGATAGCGAGCACAATAACATGTTGCATGTACAATATCTGGTCTACTTGCTGTTAGGTACATGAGTGCTCCGACCATACTACGATATTTCGTTTGGTCGACCGGAGTACCACTCAAGTCAGCATCAAGGTGTTTTGTAGCCATTGGAGTACCAATGCTATCACATGAGGTCATACCATGCTTTTTAAGTATCTCTTGAGCATACTTAGCTTGGTTTATAAAGATACCACGAGGGGATTGGTGGATCTGAATTCCTAAAAAGAATTTCAGCTCCCCCATCATAGACATATCAAACTTGTTGTGCATTAGTTTTCCAAACGTTTTGAAAGTTTGTGGTTCGAAGACGAACCAAAAATTATGTCATCAACGTAAATTTGCACAAGCAATATGTCTTCCCTATGTTTAGTTATGAACAGAGTTGGATCAATAGAACCTTTTGAGAATCCCTCGGATACCAGGAAGTTGGAGAGTTCATCATACCACGCTCTTGGTGCTTGTTTGAGACCATATAAAGCTTTCTTGAGACGGTAAACTTTGTCAGGATGATATGGGTCAACAAATCCATCTGGTTGGTTTACGTACACTTCTTCCTTTAGAGGTCCGTAAAGAAATGTTGTTTTAACGTCCATTTGGTACACTGTAAATGATTTGTGTGCAGCATACGCAATGAACAATCGTACAGCTTCCAACCGAGCAACTGGTGCAAATGACTCTTCGAAATCAATTCCTTCCTTTTGAGCATATCCCTTAGCCACAAGACGAGATTTGTTGCGAATGACAGTATTTTCCTCATCACGTTTGTTTTTCCAGAGCCACTTTAAGTTAATGACATTTTGCAAAGTGGTCTATTCGAGCTAATTCCCATACATCTTAAGTCGAAGCAAACCGATGAAAATTCTCGCTGCATTGATTCAATCCATGTCAGAATCAGCCATAGGCTTCTTTTATGTTCTTTTTTCGGTTCGACTCACGGGTGAAGTACGAACATAACTCATCTCCAGCCATCTGTTTCTAGCTAACGTCCTTGTTTCTAACTGATTGGAGAAGAGATTTCCAATGACTTGTTTTCTACATGGATGATCTTTGTCCAACGTTGTGCAGAAGAAGGTGTTGATAGAAATATGCATGGTTTTGACGAATCAACAATGACGAGATGATGTCTCCCCCTTGTTCCTTTACCAATGTACTGAACTGTTGATAATTCATCGTCGTCAAATTGTGCATTTTTCTGTATGGATTCTGCTTGAATCTGTTTTCAAGGTGCAGTGACATTTGGTACTTGAGTTTAGATTTGATGGGTTGAATGAAAGTTCAATGGAAGTGGAATCCTGCAACATCGGTTGTTGTAGAAGTTTGAGTTGTGTTTATGTTGTTGAACGTTTATTAGGATTATCAACAGCAATGGTACAGCGGAAGACTTTGAGCACAATAGGAGAATTTCCATTGATTAAACACTAAAACAGCGACTATATAGCAATTCCACTCATTTGACGTTGTTACTAAGTCTCAGCAACTTGAGGAACATTTCTTGACTTTGTGAACCGGGACTAAACTGTCCTTGATCAAGAACCGTGAACATTGTGGACCGGGGTCAAATCTGAGTGATCTAACGCCTATTTGAGCTAATTCGTCAAAGTTAACATGATTGTTTTCCAACTATCATTTTTGGTTCTCCTGTTAAATACCCTCTAGCCTTTGACTGAGTAAATACCCCAACAAAAATACATGCATCACCTTTTTCCTTCATTTTTATCAAATTTTGCCACTATCTCAGACGATGTAAGCAAAGAGAAACACAAGATGTGAAAGAACATGACTGAACGGTTTCCTCCCGCATCGATGATATGGTAAGAGTGTCTTCTCCATGTTGAGGAATTACAGAGAACGGTTATTGAGTAAAAACCAACTGCTGTTGGCAATTGCGTCAGCCCAGAAGAACAAAGAACTTTAGCGGCGCTTAGCATGTTCGAGCAGCCTCAACAAGAGTATGGTTCCGTCTTTCGACAACGCCGTTTTGTTTAGGTGTTCGAGCAATGACGATCTGTGTCTTATTCCCTATTTATTTTTAGCCAAAGTAGCATGAAGAGTTTTATTCAGAAATTCCGTGCCTTTGTCAGTTCGAACTGTTGTAACCCCTTTGATCATGATGTTCCACTCTTTGGACAGTGTGAGGAGATCATGAAACTCCAGGTGTTTTTCGTCTTTGGACCTCAAGAAGTGAGTTCCAAGTATATCGGGAGTAGACATCAACAATTACGAGAAACATACTTCTTTCCAATTAATGCTTTCTACCTCATTTGACACATAAGTCCATTGTAGAAGTGTAACCGGTCTTTTTCAGCTCGGGGTCGGTCTAGTGTGAAAAGACTTTCTTTTTTGCTTTCCCCAACTCACAAGAAGAACAAAGATGATCTTTGACGAATTTCAATTTGGAAGGCCATCACAATATCATACTTTGAAAGCAAGTTGATGGTGTCGAAGTTTAAAAATGAGATTGAGACGACGATGCCATCCCCAAATCTTGAGACGAGATGTTTGCTTTAAGCTTAAGAACAATGATTGGGAGTTGTTGAGTCTTGCAGAGTAATGGAATACAAATCTGTGCCACGAGAACCCGTGAGAAGATCATTTCTCTTCAAATCACAGATATAACATGTAGACTTCCGAAAAGCAACTTCCAAATCCGCATCACAGAATTGACCAACGGAGAATAAATTGTGATTCAGCCCTTCGACATAATAAACCCTTTTGATAGTTACAGTCCCTTGAACCAAATCTCCATCGCAAGAAATTGGTGCAAATTTGATCATTCCAAACTTGACCGTATCCATAAATTTCTCTACAAAATTAGTTAGAAGTGTGAATTTTCGTCATGTGCTTTTTGAGCACCCAGAAGTGCAGACGATGATAGAATGATCTCTACGAGCTGCAAAAGAAATTAGAAGACAATGGAGTAATTGGACACAGGGAACACCTAGGAGTCTTAATGTTGCCAAAATATTAGCATTCTAGATGCATTTCCCTAGAAGGCCATACTGAGACACTAACGTTTGGGTAACATTCTATTTGAGACTTAGGTTTTCCAATTGTATCCGGGTGGGTGGTATACTTAGGATAACCACCAACTGCATTTCTTTACTAACCTTGCTCATAACTCTTCCTAGTTGTGTTCTAAATTTCTCTTGACAGGAAATTCTGTGCAACGGTTTATTCCACCTTACTGAATGTTGCAACAAGATTGGTATCACAAACATTATTCTTATGGTTTGCTAGTTCTAATAGGCACAGCCTAATGTTCCTTATCCTAGAATTCACGCCATGATATAATGTAACAACCACAAATCATGATTGTCATTCAACAAACACCTTTCCACAATAACACAGAAGACAAAGTTAACATTCGAGGTTTTAAACATCAAAACGTCCATTACACGCAGTTACAGACGTTTTTATTATTTGAAAAACTTAAACTTTCCTACGTGGTCCTTCTTACTTCTTGCTTCTTCCCTTGACTATTGTTAGACATGACACTATCTTCTAGATGATTGCCTCTTAAGATGTGGTCCTGCTATCAGTAGTAATTGAGAATTACTGACCTGTAGAGAAAGACACGCGTTTTGTTAGGTTTCCTAAATGTGTCTTGATGCAACTTGAGGTAGTGTCTAGTTTGATTAGGCATTTGTATGCACTTAATACATTCCTGGTGCAATCACAATTTGTGTTCTTGACAATTGGGGTAAACATAATTTCTTAGGCGAAAAAAAATCTCTGTGCAGTGATGTGTTTTGAAAAAATCATTAACTCCGTTTTGTGTGGTAACAAGTCTTTGAGACTTTGAGAAATCTTTCTTATGCAAGAGAATCTGAAAAAAAATAGCGGTACCTAAATGGATTGTCTTTGTGACTTTATAAAAGACTCGGTTGTCGAATAACACGATAGATTTTTTCAAACTTAAGGTTGGGGGGGTTTTTTCCACAGATTTTTTTTCCTTTCATCTTTTCTTGATTTTGTGTCAAACTCACTTATTGCAATTACCTTTGTACTTGTAATTGAGGCTTCAAGTCTTGAATTTCAAATACTGTTCACCTAGATCTTTCAGAAATACGTTTGACAGATTTTCTTTGAAAGATTTATCATTTTTATCTATTCTTTGCACTGTTGTAAATTCTAAGTTCAAGATTTAATCGCATGTTTTCACAGAAGTGCTGTCAAAATTCTTTGACAATGGTTTGTGACTTTTTGAAAGCTCTTTTTCAAGATGTTCAACATTTTATCCAGGGTTTCTACGTAACACAGTAGGCAAATTATGTAGCTTCATCCAGATCAGGTACACACCAAGTAAATGGCATTCATGTGATCAGGCATAGTAATCTATTCCCTTGAAAGGTCGGAATCCGAAATTTCGACCATTCAAAAAAACTGTGTTTTTGAGTTTCCAGTATAGATGTTGAGATTGTCTACTTCGTGTTCAGTGAATTAACGGTGATCCTCAAATCAGCAACCATGTTCTCGGTCAAGTAAACACAAGTGAAAATTTTCTTAGTCCTGCATTGAGTCTGCTAGTAAAAGAAAATTTGGGGCCCAAATTTCCTTCTATTTGTGTTTTGATGAAAGGAGATCGATTTAACCAAAATATGTTCTTTTTGGCAATTTTTTGTATCTGTGTGTGACGGTGGTTGTATGTTTGCAACAAAAAGTCCCACTCTGTCAAAAATAATCGAGTCAACTACTCTTTTTAATCTTGAAAAGTTCGTTTAGAGCTTTTTACACACTTTTGATCCCAAGTAATGGATTCTAAACCATTCGTTTCCCTAACAAAGTTGTTTGTTTACGAAAAGTACCTCTTTGGAAAATTCCTTCTATTAGAGATGTAATGAACCCATCCAACTTGACGTTTTTGGAGAAAAAAATAAAATTGGTTGTCCCAGGGCGACTTTTCTCGTTGTGGAAAACGAACAAATCATAAAGCTTAATCAACTGACATTGAAAATCAAAACGGTCTGGTGATTAAAATCGCTTAATATTTTTTTTTTGTTTATTATATCGACGTTCTTTTTCAAGACGAATCACATTTCGTTAGAATCAGGGGCTAACATTAACGCAAGATAACATTGTAGCACCTATATCAATACAACAGAGGATTCGCGTCTTTGAGCTTTCCCTTGGGGAAACTCAGGTTTGGCAAAACTCATTTTAAACAATTACGATTAAGCATATTCATTGACTCTGACTGAACAATCTGGCCTGGTTTTATATACAATATCATCAAAAACGCTTGACTTTTTGGTGGTGTTTTCTAAAGCAATGACTGTTATAATCACCAACAGTTTTTCCGTGTCTTACACGAGTTTTGTAAAGCTTAATCTGAGCCTCTTTTTGCATGTGACATTATGTGAGATGTTTTCTTGAAGTTGCACAAAGCTCATTTTTCATATCCAGAAATCCGTTTGATTAATCAATTATTTGTTGAGATATATTGCATTAGATTATTTTTTTCCAAAATCGATTTTTGTATGACATTAAATCCCCATGTAGCTATTTGCACAATTCAAATTTTCCAAAACCTTTTGATGCATAATCACATCATTTTACTTTATCAAGTTTCCGCTTGGAAGTCTTCTGAGTGTCTTTAAGAAACATTAACTGATTAGTCTTGACAGTTCATATGATTGAGCTTCTTTAAATGGTTATTTGATGATTTCTAAAACATTTAATCTTAGTTTTGAAATCCTCATTTTCACCTTTCAATTATCAACTAACTCCATGTTTGATGATATCCAAAATTTAAATTTATTTTCGGTTTTTGGTTGTCATCAATTTCACAATTTTAGTTTCTGAATTAAAGAAGCAAGCAAACTCACGTTTCTTTGCTTGGATTCAAGATTATCATTTCCATCCTGGTCATCTTGAAGCTCATCAATACATATATCCATGAATCTAATAGTGATATTGGGGTCACCTAGTTCCGCCAGATAAGTCAGATTACTAGATTCAGGTTGCTCAGAGATGTTCATTTTCATGGAAAACACATTATAAGTTGTCATTATTGTTTTGTATCCTATAGCTTGGCTCATACATCAAAGGGTGGGGGTGTGGGTAAGATTGGTCCAGAAGATTGTCAACTGAATCTGGAGTAACCTGCATGAATCTTTGCCATGTACATATAATGTGCTTCAATTCCTTTCTATCAGACTCAATCATCAAGTATCATCCTTATCAAATCAGCTGAGTCTGCCATCAACTGAACCCCAGCTGTCCTCATGTTATCAACAATAACACTTTTCCTTGTGATAAGCTGCATCCTTTACTCGTTAATTTGGGTTTCTTCTGACATTCCCTTGAAACAAAGGCCCATAAAAATTCCTTGCAGTTGTAACACTGAATCCCATGACTTTTTTTTTGCACGCACACCCAGGACTACCTAAGTAACCTACATTTTCCCTATCCCCAGCAACATTAACTGCCCTCTGATTATCAAACCCGTTCCACTCTGTTGATGGATGAACCTTGGAGAATAATCTTGATTAATGCTCGACTGGATGTTTGATGAAGTTCGAAGGTTTTTGAGTTGGTAGGTTTTGTAATTTTCTTGAATCGAGAGAGAAATTAAAGCCATGAGAGTTTGTCAATCTCCTTTTCCCCCTTTTTTCCCCCTTTTTTGTTTTTTTTTCCCCCCTCCCTTTCCCCCCCATCCTCCTCACCCCCCCCCCCTTTGACATTTCCTCATCTTCAGTAACCGTAGCAGGTTCTGGATCATAAGTAGGAGCAGAAGAGGTAATAATTTTCTTTTTTCCCCCATCCTGTTTTCCTGTAGAACAGTTTGTCGATCCTGGTGGAGGAATATTGAGTGTTTTGAGTAGGAAGGTTTTGATGATGGTAAAACTGGGTGTGATTTGTTGAGCAACAAGTGCAATGGATTTAAGCAGTACGTGCTAGTGACTTTCCATGCGTCTTAAAACTATATGAACTTCAAATTTTGGTGTTTTGCTTCAGAATTTTTGTACAAAAAGCTTGTGATAATAAAGGAGACAGTCTTCAGCTCTTGAACGTCAGCTTAACAAGTGATCACAAACCTTTGCCAATTATCTGGTGTAGTTGAAGATAAAGAACTGTACATTCCACATTGATGATTTGAGAACCATTACATCTTGAATTCGACAAGCCTCATTCATCAACTTGTAAACCACAGTGAGTAATAATGATTCACAAGTGGATTCACCATCCTGTGATGTGAATTTTCCCCAAACTCCCAATAAACAAATTGGTTTTCAAGATCTTGAACATTGATTGATTCACCTTGTTTCAACCTTCCAATGGCTTTCCACATTTCACATGCATTCGAAACAAGCGATCAACTGTGGAGTAGAATATCGTTCTCTATCCCTGTGAGAATGATCTGAACGGCTTCAGTATCAGGCATTCAGTTGATTCGTATGTCATGTGAACATTCTTATAGTTCTCCCAATACCGATTCTCTGTGTTTGTTTTTTAACCAGAACTACCTTCACTTACTTTTGGAACTGTTTTCCTCAGCCATTGATACTTGATAAAGGTGGGTTTTTTGTGAGCAATGGAGGATGAGTTCCCTAGGTAGTTTTGGGTGACAATTAGTCTCTTGACTTTCTGGATTTCCACTGAACATTAATTACCCGTTGCAAACGAATGAGGTGGACGATCTTTGCTACCCGCTTCCATGATAGCATTATGAAGAGCATTTGATGAATGAGTTTGCAAATTGGTAATTGAATTTGACATTCTGATGAAGTTGTTGTAAATTGGAATATCGGATTCTTAATGGTTATGAACGTGATTGAATGATTGTGGTTTTTAAAATGAATTAATGTTTCACCGACACTAGGGGGATTTTAACAAATCTATAGACTTCAAACCGAGAAAAGACTCTATCTTTCCGGGATATTTACAAAATCAGAAGAAACCGTGAATGAAATAATTAATTGACATTCAAGTTATATTAAGTTGATTGTTGGATTGATTGGATTGAGATTGTAGTGATAGAGTAATCAAGTCCTTAGAGATTTTTAGGTCGCGAAATTAAAGTCCAACACAAATTCCAAAAAAATGAAAACTGTCAATAACTCATAGTAAAAACGAGGTTTTTGGCCTCGACATAAAATCCGTAACCAGCTAAAAGGATGTATACATCGTAATCCGACTCGTTTTTTTTTCACCCCCGTCTTCGGGATTTAAGAGGTCCTGTGGCCTGACAAAACGAAACTTACGGATCAAAAGTTATGGCAGTTTTAAAGAAACCTGACACCCTTTTTGCACACAAGATTTCTAGACAAAAACGCAGTGCTATTTGTCATAAACGCAACGAATCTTTGTCCAAAACTCAATCAATAAATTAATTGGGCAGGGAGTAACGTCAGTCACAACGCAATGATGGTCTTCAACAAACGCAACCTGTAAACAAAACGCAACGAGGAGAAAACGCAGATGAATCGTGATCAAAAACGCAACGCTATCAAAAGCGCAAATGAACTTGATTTCAAAAACGCAACGAGTGAAAACGCATGTTTTTTTGAATCGAAAACGCAATGAGGTCAAAACGCAATGTTTTTTTCTGATCAAAACGCATTGAAGTCAAAACGCAATGATTTTTTATCAAAACGCAATGATCAAAACCGACAATTAACTGATCAAGAACGCAACGAGTCAAAACGCGACAATGAACTTGATCAAAACGCAACGACGAACACCCCTTCAGAAACCAAGAACGCAGCCTAAGAAAAAAAATAATTATTCCCCCCCACACCTCAAAAAAAAAAAAAAAAAAGAAAAAAAAAAAATTCTACTCCTGAATATCCTTTCTGTTAAGTTATGTGCTGTGTGATTCTCTCGGATGGTCTTCCAGATTTGCTTACAGGGGTATCTACAAAAAGGACATTCTAGTAAGTCGTGTTGTGGTGTGGTGGGTATGGGGGGGGGGGCACCCCCCAGCTGAACCCCCCCCAACGATACCTATATTCAAGGAACAAACTGGAATATCTAGCGCCCCCCAAAGAACACGTCTTTAACACAATATAAAGACGCCCGAAACCGACGATCAAAGATATTATTTTTTTCTTGCTTTTTTCTTTAATATCGAACCAGAAGAAACAAATCAACAAAAACCCACGAAATTTTAATAATCACTAAACACCCCTTTACTAAGAACAGGCTCTGGTCCCACATGTTTTATATCCCACTCGTTTAAAAACTCCCATTACACAATTAGTATCTATACCCGATAACGAAATGCTAGAAAATAAGAATGGAACTTAGAGAGAGAAAGTAGAGAAGAAGAAACTAGATTAGAGAGAGAATGGGAAAGTTACAAGTGAAGTGAAATGTAACCAACACCCTTCACCAAGTGTGGTGAAGGGATATTTATAAAAAGGTAACATCCCATAGAAGCGTAGATGATGAGGAAAGAGGTATGAGAAGTGCCATTGCTAGGGTTGGCTATGGGCAATTAACATGTGCTGGGCTATGTCATAGAGACTTGGGCTTTGAGCCCGAAACACGACAATATTAGATAACAAACCAAGCCCGTTGAACCCGACTAGTATTTAAAGAATAAAAAATAAAAAAAAAAAAAAATAAATATAAAAGATTAAGAAAACGATAAAAAAAAAAATAACTTAAAAAAAAAAAAAAAAAAAAAAAAAAAAAAAAAAAAAAACCCCAACCAACACGCCGTGTTACCCCTCTATCCCCCCCCCACCCCCTCTAAGCGTCGACCCCCACACGCTAGCTCGTCCACAGACACACACGACACCCGAAAAACTGCTCCACCCAACAATGATAGAACGGTTACCAGGAACCAACAAAAAACAACCTTCAAAACCCACCGACACCCACAAAACTACCCATACTAAAGTATACAGTGCTCATATAACAGCAAAATCACATGAAACATTCTTTGAAAAGCCATAGCTGTGCCACACCTACAAACTTACATATCTCTGATATAACTAATTCAATAACTAATATTTAAAATGTATCAAATAGAACAATAAACACACTTTACCAAATCTTATTGATTCGCAACAATTTACCAAAATCATTGATGTGATGGCAATTGTTTAATACCAACGCAATTTAAAAAAAAAACCTATATACAAATATAGTTCAAACAATTAACATCACAACAAAAAAGACAGATCAAGTGCGCGTAGCCAAAGACTCATAAATACGCAAACTATCTGGATGGGACTTGTAACAACAATAAAACTAATAAATATATATATATATCATTATATATAGAAAAATTAGTTAAAATATATAGAAAATATAATTATTTGAGAAGCTAATTTATTGAGGCAAATATACTTTTACACAAACCTAATGAACTCACCCACAGCAAGTTTGTAAACAAATTTGGCACTTTTAATCCTGTTTTTTCCTCAGCTTGTGAAATTATTATGACACTAAGGCCTTATACACTTTGATGACATAGAGTTGCAGGTCTTAAACATACAAGGATTTCTATTTACAAACGACAGACAAGGTTAAGGTCAGTCAGGTGCGTTCTCTCATCAACACTTCGTTCCTCATCGTTGCACACAGTTATCGAACAATGGAAAACTAAGGCAATAAAAAAATTTCATCATGCCGCCCCCCGTCAAGCCATGATTTTCCACAGAGCCAGATGACTGCCTAATTATGGGGATGTTAAATCAGCGATTGGTATTCAGAGCCAAGGTTATAGTGCAGAACATTAAGACTTTAGTCTATATGAATAATACGCCAGACTATAACGTCTTTACACGACAACATTGCATCAACACATCGAAACTTATTTCTCAAATGGTACAAACGACACTTACTATGTCCTTACATGACCTTAATAATATGCATACGACTTACAAACTTCTATCCACACACACGTTATTGAAGAGAATTAGAATTAATTGTAATAAGAAGTACTACATCTATTATAAAATATAAAACCATTTTCTCGAGGACATTTGTGAATGACACGATGGACTCTAAATTCTTTTATGATTTCACAAAATACTGTATTTTATAAACATAACAATGGAAACATGTCAAAGTACGCCGATCTCTACTAGTCTACCTAACGTACACTTGTGAGTTTAAATAAAGAATACACCAAGATAACAGCAAAACACACCACTTCCTCGATCCAAACAGACCTCCGCGCTCCCATACTCTGGTATGGAAAACAAATCTATGGTCCAACCGTTCAGATCTTGGGTGACACGCCACGTACTTAACCTTAGTGAAACATAATGCTAAAACCATCCATAGACTCTTTTTCCTTCTTAAAGGAATTAATGTTGTATACAATCCTATTAACATTAACTCGATTTTTAAGCGTGGGTTTGGTAGAAATAGATTTATACATAGTCTCTATCTGCATATCACAATTCTTATGGGTTGTGAAAATTTTCATCAATTTTATTTCAAACAGAAAAAAAATTCTACTAACTTAATATCTCATGGCCATGACTCAGCGCATACGTAAAAACATTATAGACTATATCTTAAGAACATTTTACTACATCACATGATATAATTCCCAATATTTACTATGCGTGACAACTATTATTAAGGTTGGCTTACTTGATGTACATTGGGGTCTAAACAATACAAGATTTCTTTTCAAACGACACATTTAGAGGTCGTTCTCTCACGTCTTGTGCAAAGGTACTCATGAAGTAACGCCCCCAGACATATTTCCGCAGCGAGCCAATTTGAGGATGTTACAGATTGGTATTCAGAGCCAAGGTTATAAAGAACTAGGTTGCATATTTTACCTAGACTATAACCGTTTTCACAAACATTGCATCACATCAAAAATTTTCAATGTGCATACACACTACTTGCTTACATGACTTATAGATATATGCTTACTTTCCCTTGCGTATATATTAGAATTATTTGTATAAGAAGTTATCTATATAAATACTAGAACATTTCTCAAGACATTGTGAATGACACGATGGTCTCTAAATCTTTTATGATTTCACAAAATATCGTATTACATAACATTCAAACATGTCATAGTACGCCGATCCTACTAGTTACCTTACCTTTCAACTTCGAGTTTAAACATCCGCCTCATACTGTTGAAACACCTACGTCATCTTGTGACCCGTCTTACCTAGTGAAACCTAAGCTAAAACCATCATAGACTCTATTTTCTTTAAGGAATTTACGTTATACTTCCTATTACATGTTCGTTGTACTGTGTGGATGATTTTAAATTATCTATCAAATTATGGTGTGAAAATTTCGTCAATTTTATTTCAACTCTCTACTTATTCATGCAAGCCACTTACTAAAACATTATAACTTTATGAAACATTTTACTATCACATGATAAACCATTTTACTATCGTTGACAAATTATTTTACTATCTTGAAATATTTAACCATTGTCTTATAAACCATCATTTGGTCATGTCACAAATCATTTTGTTATCATTTTATAAACTACCTTGTTTTTATCTTGTGAATTATTTTCTCACACTGTAAACCATTTTGATACTACTTTATACATAACACCATTTTGATGAAAATGAGCATCGCATCGTTAGCCCTCAAATATACATAGCCTGATCACCTATGTATAATTCAGAAAAGTACCATGCCATGCTGAGGAGTAGTCACCATAAATTTTTTGTCAAGAATCAATTTTCTACTAATTTTCATGCAAAGCAAGATTTTTTTGTGCGTATTCATAAAACGTGTTTACTTTGGGAAACTGAATTAGTAACCATAGCAACTAGGTAGACCTTTACGCCGACACCGCACCTTCATCAAATACCGTGACTTGAGCTTTGGGGACAAAGCCCTTTTAATACGGGGAGACTGTAACAATTCACATTTTTGGGTCATTGTACGTCAATAAATATTCAACTAATTATTTTAAACTTTTACGCGTTTACTATTTTTAACATTTTTGATTTAAGGTCACTATTTATCCCGAGCTTTAATATATTTTCGGAATTTTAAGAATTTACTTTTTATTAATTTTAGTCGGTTTTATTAAAATCGTCGTTTTAATTATTTACGATCCATGCTTAGGAATATTATCTGTCTTGAACCCTACGTAATTTAATTTTTCAGAAAAGTATCCCGTTTGATGTAGAACTACTTTTGTTTTATTCGTTTTGCTTCGCGGTTCAGCCTTAACTCTTGCAATATTTTACGTTTTTACCCGTTAGCCCTAAAACTACCCACTTATTCTATATTTATACCCTAAATACTAAAATTTATCATTTATAAAATTTAACTAGTAGTAACACCACCTCATTCCATGAGGTGGCATATCTTGGTTAAGTGTCAAGGACACTTGTAAACACTTTTTGCATGTCTTGGGATCAAACCAACACTTCCTCAACAATACTTTCACATAGCTAACTCACCAACACAAGAATTCCTCCTCTCCTCCCCATCTCAGCCGAAATACACCATACAACCATCACCAAAAATCAATTTTCAAGTTACAAGATTTTCAAGTATTAAAGAAGAAGTGTTTTTAAGGGTAGGTTATTTTTGGTTTGGTCTAAAAGCATCATCTTCACCACCATGCAAGAAGAGTTAGGGGCTGAATATTTTGGGTAAAAAGGATGAGTTTGGGGCTTATATTACTATTGGTTTGGGTATCTATTGATTGGTGTCGTGGTCAAAATTTGGAGGAATAAGGTGTACAAGTTGTGTTGATTACCACTAGTTTCATTTATTTTTGTAAGCCTCTATTTTGTTTTCTTCATTTTCTCTTGTAAAAATTTCTATTGATTTGATTACTTTCTGGAAATATTAGAGTATTGATGTTATTGAGATGTGTGACAATATGGTATGGCATTGCGTGCACTTTTGGTGAGGTTAATCTAATGAGAGTGTGTGTTGGTAAAGAGGATTTAGGGACTGTTTTAGGTCAGTAGCTTGTTGGACATAATACGAATTATTTTTTGCTTGTAGCCTTCTGTAAAATTTAATAGATAGATATATATATGTCTAAGCTACATGTGGCTAATTGGATAGAGCCATATCTCCTCCGGATGAGCGAGATATGGCCAAATTATGAAAAATAGGCAAATCTGGACCACTGTTAGGAAAATGAGTAAAACTTCATATTTTTACATTAACATATTGGAATAAAAAGATGAGCCCTATAGTAGACACATATACCTAACACCTCCAAGTGGTCTCACTTAAATTGCTATTATATATTAGGATTTATGGTCATTTTTGTAAAGGGTTACAAAACTGGAAATAATCAGGTTTGGATAGTCAGGTGCTAAAATGTCATTTTCTATGGCTCTGAAATTCTTTAGAGGATGAGCCTTACATTTTTGAAAACTAGAATTAGAGAGCTTTCCAGGAGTGAAAGCATCATACTTAGATCATTTACGGGCTAAGAGTTATGGGTACATGAAGTCGGGTTAAATTCAGAATCTGAAATTTTACGTCTTGTCTTGAAATCTAAAACATATAGATACACATTGGTTAAACGTGAGTTAAGAGATGAAACTTAGAAGATGTTTTATTGTATACAATCTCAGGTTAGACATCAAGTTAGGAATAAGAACTCTTTGATTAAGTCGTAATGCAATGCCATGCATATCTTGGAAACATATCTCGTGATCATGTGATTTATTTTTACGTATTGATTTATTTATCATACTAAGTCGCGCCACGTATATTAGGTGGTACTTAGGACTTCTTGATTGATCCAGCATTCTCATCATTCCTCGCATTTCATTACTAAAAGGCGCGTGTTCAAGGAGTTTCCTAATTGTTATTGTTGATCCGTGTTTGCGCTCATTTCTCTTGATTGCGCAAGGTGAGTTCATAGCCTCGCCTTTAAACTTTTAGATTGTTTTTATAAACCACGCGAGGGAGATACATGCTTGTTTTATAAAATTAAACACAATTGATTTTATGGTATGTTGGACCCGATTATGAGATTATCCGCATGAGTAGCTATTGCCAAAGTCCTTAATTTCATGAACCGTTAATTACCTTTCAGGGTAAACGCTAGTAAAAATATATAGATCTATTGGGCTTGACAACCCTGTCTGAGGTCTGAATCCATATTGAGATCACCCATGTCAAACGGACATTTTGTATTGAGACAGTTTAGGTATGAGGCAATAATACCTAGTATCAGGCGCAAATTCAGACATATATAAATATGTAGTGTTAATGTTCGGTGTCATGAGCTCAATGCAAAAAAGATAAAATGATACGTTGTATTCGTTGCAATGTCCCATATTGAACTATACTTGTGTTCTAAATTGCTATTATGCTTTATTATAAACTCTATGAATTCACTCAACGTTTTCGTTGACTTTTTAGCATGTTTTATCTCAGGTGATTATGCTTGTGCTTGCTTGGATGGGAGTATGGCGTGGATATCTAAAGATATAAAGACTCGGTTACTTTCACATTCGATAAAAGTTTTACCATATGCATATGAGTCAAGTTTGAACTCGTGTTGTTTTTGCAAACTGTTTGGGACCTGTGTAAACTCTGATTTTATTATATCGAATGTGACATTTATTTTTAAATGTCTCATTTGAGGTTTTTTTTCTGTGACTTGTGCATATTGACTATGAAGTAGCACCCCAAAGTGGTATTCCGCTGCGTTGTTGAATTTTGGGGGTGTTACACTATTAATTTTTAACGTTTAATTAAATCGCGTAAACTAAAAATCAACATTCAACGTAAACGGGCATCAAACAAATAAAAGTTACGTCAAACAAATGTCATATTATTTTTAAGAAGAAAATTTATAACTTTTCACTTTTCATTTTTATTCGTTACGTAAAACGCTTACGTTTCGCAATAAATTACATTTTGGCATACATGTAAATCCATAAACCTATCCATACTTCAACAAAAATACCCACACTTATAACCAATACACAAAATTTATAAAATTTCTACCCATGTATACACATATAACCGGGCCCCCTAAATTAAATCCCACAAATACCCACTAACTTTTACTTTTGCTTATTAAACAATAATCCATAACCAATGTATCGTACATAATCCTTTAACCTAAATGACCAACTTTTGTCTCCCATGCTCATTTTGAGCACCATCACATGGCAACAACAAGACCAAGCAAGCATGCATGAGATTTATTTTCCTACTTGTTCCCTAGCTCATTATTTTAGTGTTTAAACCTTACCACCTTTTACTAGATAAGCAAGTATACTTCATACTTCTCATTTCATAAAGAAAAATTCACACACACTCTTTTGTTTTCTCTCCTTGTGTCCGGCTCCATTAACACACAACAAGAACAAGATTGTTTTGATTTTTCAAGCAAGTATACAAGAACATACAAGTGGGTTTAGGTTAGAATAAAACATAAAGTTTTGCATAGGTTCATTAGTGTTCTTCTTGTGTTCTTGTTCACTAACCTTTCCAATGATTTTGTAAGCATCAAGACCTTTTTCCATACTTGTTATTTCGTATATAATGCATGCCATGTTCATATTAGGAATTATATATACTTGTGGTGTTGAAAAATTTAATGAAAAGCTTATTTCTAAAAACTCATATTCTGACTTCGAAAATCAGACCTAAGTTCGAATTTGTAAAACCCATGTAAAATATTTATGGCATTATCTACTCCTAGTACACTTACATATATGTCTCGGGATGTTCTCTATTTTTTCAAAATTTATAAAGGTCATTTACTATAGCTAATAAGGCACACGAAGGAAGTTAGTCAATACCGACAAGATTCTGAGTACCAGATTTTTTTTATAAAAATCACTAGGTTAAGAGCGTGTTGGGTTTGACCTAGTTTAAACATTTGTAGAGGAGTCGTTAATTTGAAATTTGAGATTTAAATAAACAAATAACGATAAGTAACGAAGGAGATACGACCCGTTTACCGAGGGGCAAAGCTGCTGTCTTGGGACAACAGTGACTGAAGTGCACCATTTTGGTTATAACCTTTGATTTGTAACAAAGTGAGTCAAATGGCTTGCATAATTGAAAACTAGACTCAGATTCGATAATCTTAGGATCCAGAAACGCGTGATTTTACAAGAAAACAAAGGAGATATAGCCGATTTACGACACAAGTTTTCTGAGAAACTGTTTTGAACAGATCCGAAAATGTTTTTGCATAAACCAACACCTAAAACTTATGAAATGGAATAGAAGCCTTGAAATAATAAAAGTATACATGTTTATCTTCGTTTAAAGAGTTTCTCCAATAAAATCGGCTTTAAAACGAGTTAGATACGCTCGATTTAAGTTGGACTTATAACTACATAAAACTAGTTTTAATCTACTTTTAGTTTAAGTATTAAAAACTCTTTTCTTAAGATTTTGACATATATAATTTTATAAAAACCTCACTACGAGTATATATGAGTGGCATCGCATTGTGTAATTCATATTCATATGTACGGTTGGCATTTTCTTATACGACCTATAATTAGTTAGGTTGCATTTCGGATCATACGTGACGTTGCGCTTTATTGATTTTCTATAATCAATACATGTCACTTAAGGTGAGTTTATAGCCCCTCTTTCACTGGTTTTACATTTACTTTACGAATCTTGAGAGAGAATACATGCTCGTTACAACTTGTTTACATATTCATTTACAATCTCCTTTATATTATCTTCTACATACTTGATTTCGTAACTCATTTATATACTCGTTTACATGAACGTTTACAAACTCATTTACATGATTGATTACAAACTAAGTTACATGAACGTTTACAAACTCATTTACATGGTTGATTACAAACTCGTTTACATACTTATTTTTATATATCGTGGTGAGATACATTACATGTTTTAACATATGGACACAACAACTTTACTTTGATTCAAATGATTAAGCTTAAGTTGCATGAATTGTTAATTAATTGGAGGGTAAACACGATTTTTATAAAATAGATCTATTTGGGGATTGACAATCCCCGTTTGGGTGAGTAGCTCTCACTAGTTTGAGATCGAACTAACAAACTTATACCATATCGGAGCACGAATGGATTGGTGTCTACATGGCCAACAACTACATACTGGAACTCTTATTGTGCCTTGAATAAAGTGGCATACTTTTAAGTCTACGCCTCAGTTTTATGAACTTAGAGTATTCGTAATCACTCCTTATGTTGCATACTAGGAAATACATACTTGAAACATTTTATGATATTGTGCTCATTACAATTATCATACTCTTTGAAACATTGCGGTCCAACATTCATACTTACATTTTTGGTAACTATTATAATGATTGAAATGGTCATACACACTTTACAAATCTTTGATTCCAACATTTTAACAAAATCATTTTGTGTGGCTTGTGTTTATATGCATTTTAAAAACCTATATATATAAGTCTATGCGTTGCAAGTATTGTATGGATGGGACTTGTAACACAGTAAACTTATATATATATATATATATATATATATATATATATAGTTTTGTGATTTGCATTTATACTTACAAAAACCTATGAACTCACCAACTTTATGTTGACACTTTTAAGCATGTTTTTCTCAGGTGAATTAGATGCTTGGCTTACTTGATGTACATTGAGGTCTAAACAATACAAGATTAATTCCTTATTGTATTGGCATACTAGGAAATACAGTACTTGAAAACCTTTGTTGGTGAGTGATAAAGAGTGCTCATTTTTACAATTACATATTCAAGACTCTAAGAAACATTTCGGTCCAAACCGATTCATTCATACTTACATTTTTTTGGTAACTATTATAATGAATGCAATTGGATCATCACTACCACCAGCTTTACAAATTCTTTATATTCCAAGACATTTAAACAAAAGAAATTTAGTGTGGGTTGCTATGTGTTTATTATAAACGTATTATAAAAAAAAAACCTATATATATAAAGTCCCAAAGCATCTAAGCGTGCAAGTCTTGTATGGCGGGACTGTTTAAAAACGGCACAATAAATAACTTTTTATTTTAACAACAACACATATATATATATATATATATTGAATATATATATATATATATATATATATATATATATATAAATTATATAGTTATGTGATTTACATTTATACTTACAAAAATCTATGAACTCACCAACTTTATGTTGACACTTTTAAGCATGTTTTTCTCAAGTGAATTAGATGCTTGACATACTTGATGTATATTAGGGTCTAAATAATACAAGATTTCTTTTCAAACAACACATTTAGAGGTCGTTCTCTCACATCTTATGGAAAAGTACTTATGAAGTAACGCTCTCGGACATATTTCTGCTGCGACCCAATTTGGGGGTGTTACACATACAACTCCTCCTTCTTAAGCAACTCCAAGATTAACTTGAGATGATCTCCATGCTCTTGCTTGCTCTTTGAGTATATTAGAATATCATCAATAAAGACAATCATGAATTTTTCCAGATATGGTTTGCACACCCGATTCATGAGGTCCATAAATACAGCTGGTATGTTAGTCAAACCAAACGGCATAACTTGAAATTCATAACGTCCGTATCGAGTTCTGAATGCGGAATTTGGAATATCTTCCTCATGAACCCTCAGTTAATGATAACCCGACCTCAGGTCGATCTTCGAGTAGACACTCAACCCTTGAAGTTGATCGAACAAGTCATTAATTCTTGGAAGCGGATAACGGTTCTTCACCATTAGCTTATTTAATTCCCGGTAATCGATGCACATCCAGAATGATCCATCCTTTTTCTTGACAAACAAGATCGGAACTCCCCAAGGTGAGGAACTGGGTCTTATAAAGCCTT
Organism: Tanacetum coccineum; assembly: GCA_026074375.1. Classification (NCBI taxonomy): domain Eukaryota; kingdom Viridiplantae; phylum Streptophyta; class Magnoliopsida; order Asterales; family Asteraceae; genus Tanacetum; species Tanacetum coccineum. Next base: position 23,723 of record BQNB010055625.1, read on the forward strand.
TTGTCGGAAAGTTCCTGCAGTTGATTTGACAGTTCTTTCATCTCGGACGGGCTAATCGATATGGCACTTGTGCTACAGGTGCAACACCAGGTATCAAATCAATATGAAATTCCACTTGTCGGGTTGGTGGAATACCCAGCAAGTCCTCGGGAAATACTTCGGAAAAGTCTTGAACAATTGGTACGTCTTCAAGTTGCTTCTCCTCCTACTTGTCTTCAGCCTTCTTCGTGGTAATATGTGCCAAAAAGATATGACATCCTTTCAGCAAATACTTATGAGTTTTGGTGCACGAGATAATGTTTAATCGAGACTCATGTCCGTTGTTGCTTCCGTCACCACGAACAATTAAGATTTCATTTCCAAAGGGGATACGAACGATCTTCTCATCATAGACAATTACGACATGATATTTTGATAACTAGTCCATGCCAATTATAACATCAAAACTACCAAGCTTTACGGGCATTAAATCGATGTTGAATGGATTTAAGAAGTTTAAAGTGCAACCTCGTATGATAGTATTAACTCTAATTATTTTCTTTGTCGGCTAGTTCGACATCATAATCATGGTTATGCCAGTTAGGAATGATATCAATTTAGGAACTAAATGCAGTAGACACAAAACTTGACATAAAACTCCTATCGGCACCAGTATCAAATAAAATCGAAGCATAACGGTTTTTTAGGAGGAACGTACCCGTGACAACATTGGAGTTCAGGTTTGTCCCTGCAGTGCCCACAACATAAGCCCTTGCCACAACATTACCATTCTCAGCTTGATTTCCCTGATTCTTGTTCTTTAACTTCAGGCAATCCCTCTTGAAGTGGCCTTGTGCTACACACTTTAAGCAAGTGTGAACTCTTTGATTTGCCCCTAGGGCTCTCTGGTTCTTGGTAGCAGCAGCTTGGCTTCTATAGTCACGGGCCAGATGGCTGACTTTCTTGCAGTTGTCACACTTTGGTAAACACTGCCCATCGTGATGGTAGTTGCATTTAAGGCATAGAGGTTTTGATCCTCCATACACCTTCTTCTCCTCAGGCCAACAGTGTAAGCCCTGGCAACATTCTGCTTCTTAAAGGGTTGTTGTTGATTTTGATTATTTCTTGAGTTGTCATCAAGCTTCCTTTTGTTTTCAGCTTGACGGTTAGCAAAAGTACGGACCTTTTGGACCATCAGATCATTAGCAATCTCAATTGCTTCTTGCATGGTCTTTGGTTTGGAATCTATCACACTCCCCTGAATCATGTCAGGAAGTTCCCCAACATATTTTTCTACTTGATCAGATTTCTCGAGAAACATTCTCCCGCACAACAAGGCCAACTCCTGAAAGCGTTAGGTATAGCTTACCACATCAGTACCCTTCACCTTTAAATTCCAGATCTTAATCTCTATCTTTTTGATCTCACCTCTTGGATAATATTTATCGATCATTATTTTCATGAGTGTTTTCTACGGCATGCCATAAGCAGCTTCATGACCAACAGTTTTAACGTGGGAGTTCCACCACGTCAAAGCATTTCCATGTAAGGTGCATGTGGCATATTTGACTTGATTTCCAACTGTGCAGTTGCTTATATGAAAGACTGATTCCATCCTCTCGAACCATTGAGTTAACCTAAAAACTCCTTCAGTACCCTTGAAATTAAGGGGTTGACACTTCAGGAAGTCACTGTAGGTGCACTCACGAGCAATAGATACCTGCCTTCTTTCACCAGTTCCCGAGTCATGGCTGTCATTGCCATTTCTGCTTCTGTTTGCTTCATGTTCTGCCAATGCATCAGCAACGCCTTGGCTTATCAGTGCCTTAATTTAAGCATCGGTTATGGGGGTGGTGGTTGCGACGGTTCTCTTTGGCGGCATTTTCTTCTAAATCATAAGAAAATATAATACACGTTAGATTTCATACAATCATAAATGCGACATGACATATGTATAATAAATAAAATGAGATCACAACACACAATGAAATATACAACTGAAGTGAGATCAACAATGATATAAATAAATCGACATTCATTCATAACAATATTGATAACATACAGATAAGCTAGCTCTTACGGTAACAAATGACCCAGTACAAAGGTGAGATACAAATGAAACAAATAATAAAAACTGTCCTAAAAAAGGTAATACTAGTTGTGAAGTAACCCATACTAATACTTAGCATTCCATACAAGATAGCTAAATGATGAACAAAATCCCTACAACCTACTAGCTGGGAGTAACCCATAATACTTAGCAGGCTATATAGGATAGCTAACAAATGGTACAATACTAACAACTGCTACCAGCACCAACTAGTCCATCTTGAGGCTCTGGATCTCTAGCGGGCTCTGGATCTCTAGCGGTGCGTACTAGCTCTACGAACCTGTCATGATCATGTTGGATGTGTCTCGTCAATCTGTCCTCATCGCTAATCCTTTTGCCTCTGTAGTAAACTGACATGCTCACGCAATGCCCTGACCTCTGCTCGATATGCTAGGAGCTCAGCATGTACCGCCCTATAATAGTCCATGGATTGTGACCATGCCTACCGGGCGTGCCTAGCCTCGCTCTCTACAAGCACATCTGTGTGGAGATGATATCACCTATCTCTAAACAATGTGTTGAATCGGACTCTCTAAAGAGCTCAGTCATCTTGGGCGTCCTCCAATCGAACATATATCTCATGAGTATCCCGAGCAAGAGCAGTGAAAAGATCTGTCACTCTCTGGCTCAAGCCCTCAACAGTAGTCGGTGCTCTCTCCTCCATATCCCCAACCATGTCATCCCAAACATCCTCAATCCCATAGCTAACCTCTCTAGACATAGGGCGTCCAGGGGTGGCATCCATAGTAGCAACATCTAATCCAGGCTGTCTAGCAGCAATAACTGCTGAACTCTCCCCGACCTCAAATCTGGAAGCGAGAGCAGTGAAGTGAGCTCTTTTCTTAAGCGGCATGTCCGCCTCGGGAATATCATCTCTGTGAGTAGTAGATGGTAGTAACAAGGGTGGTGATGTAGCTCTCAACCGAATCCTGGCTGCTCTGTAGCCTAGTGGTGCATCAGCATATGAAGGGCTAGTATGGGTAGGTGGTGATGGTAGAGGTAATGGTGGAGATGGTACAGGTAGTGGTGGTAAGGGAATCTAGGAAAGTGGAGATGATAGCAGTGGTGATGGAGGTGTGGGTGCAGCAGCATACTCGGCAATGCATGCCTCAACAGATGGTGATAGTTGAGCATGGGGTCGAACAGACATCTGTGCTGTATGGGGTCTAGTCTCCGAGAACAGGATGATATGATGTGGGGAGGTGGGTGGTGTAGGTGCAGACTTATCGGTCTCAAATGCCTCTGTATCCTCTGTCATCATCCGTGATAGCCTCCAACCCTCCTCCTCCTTATCCTCCTCATCATCATCATCATCACCATTGGATGAATCATCATCATCATCTTTTCTTGCCATTGGCAGGATCATCAGCATCATCCTCGGAGGACTCATCATCATCATCTTCTCCTCCATCAGCAGGATCCTACTTAGGGTCATCCTCCGGATCCTCCTCCGGATTAGAGTCAACAACATAGCATGGTGATAGGGCTGTAGGTGAAGCATCATCTGGTAGAGGATGATCCTCAATAGGTACCTCAACGCTAGATGGTACTAAGTACTTTGGGTACTCTGGCTCAGGTACATAATCTGGTGAAAGCGGTGTCTGCTCTGGCTCCTCAAGGCCAGGCACATAATCTGGTGAAGGTGGGTGCTCAGGATCAGGCACATAGTCTGGAGATGGTGGTGCCTATCCTAGAGACTGCGGTGCCTCCGGCTCATCATCAGATACCCACTGAAATCTTCATGGCTCAGAATCAGTATAAACAGACGTGTAGGTAATCGTCGATGATGAAGACATGACTGCTGTAACAATCTAAAATAAACTTATATAAGAATATTATATAAGACATGTATAGTAATATACGTAATATAATATAAACACGTATATAGATCATGAAAGCATCTAGTATAACCAACTAATGCAACTCAATAGTGTATGTATGTCCCGTGAAAAACTTTTGTATGATGCAATGTTTGTGAAAACGGTTATAGTCCAAGTAAAAACTTTTGACCTGGTTCTCTATAACCTTGGCTCTATATACCAATCTGTAACACTCCCAAATAGGGTCGTAGCGGAATATGGGTCTGAGAGTGTTACATCATGGATCAATAGCATAAGATATGAGAACGACCACTATATGATTCGTTTGAAAATGATACATTGGATTTAATAAAATTGTTTGTTACAAAAGCCCGAAGCTTAACTTGTTCATCCTTGTAAATGTAAAGATTTTAATACATAACAAATACTCCAAAATGTAATGCACTTAAATCTCCATGCAACATGACTCCTAAAATGGTGACCCCAATGTATCCTTGTTCTTGTACCTTATTGACCTGAGAAAAACATGCTTTAAAACGTCAACATAAAGTTGGTGAATTCACAGGTTTAAGTAATGTATAAAGTAGGACCGCAAGATTTTCAAGTGTATGATAAAGTAACAAATACAGTATCACAAAAGTAATTACGATTCCCTAAGCTCATGACACTGAAGCTACAACATGTATGTGTATGCAAATTAATGCAAATAATGTGCCCGTGTAGATGTTCAACCCGCAACATCCAAATTGTTCCGACATGGTATACATTCGTCGTTTCGGTACCTTCGAAACTAGTGAGCGCTACTCACCCGAACGGGATGTCAGTCCCAAATAGATCTATTCATAACATTCACGCTTACAATCCAGTAATTAACAGTTCATGGTTCATGGACATAGTGGGTTATAGCTACTTAGGCAAACTCGTAATTGGTTTAAAGTGTACTTGCGTCCATATGTAAACAATGCATGTTTCTCACCTCAAAAGTTATAAATCATTGTAATCGTATAAAATGGGGCTATGAACTCACTTCAAGTGAATGTGTTGATTATATAAATCAAATATGTAAATCGTCTCGGGAAATCCGAATGCAACTTAATTAATTATAGGCCGTATAAGTTTAATGTACTTAATATAAATACAACATCACAAGTTATAGTGTTACACCACCACCTAATAGTTTTTGTTTAATTTAAAAAGTTGAAACATTAATTAAATCGTACTTGTTAAATAAATGTCTATTTAATTGTACCCGTAAAAAAAATATTACATGTGTTCAACAATGTATTATGTGTTAATAATACTTGATTTAATATTTTTATTGATTATATATTATATAAATAGTTTAATTGTTTTATAAAATAATATTTATAAAGTTTAAAACGTATATAAATATTATATAAATGATACGACAATATTTCTTAACGTTTTTATAGCCCAAGCGGAAAATTATTTGTAAAAATAAATTAGTTTTTGTATTTCTATTTATCCGAAATCTTTGAAAACTCGTAATTTGCTCATTTTAACTTCGTTTCGCGTGTTCTTTATATGTATGAAATCGTGACGAAATAACCTATCCAAACAAAATATTCATTGTTTTTATAAAAATCTGAGTTGAAACAGTAAATTCAAAATGTTTTTATAAAACTATTTTTATAACTTTAAAACTTGTAAAACTCGTAACTCGTTCGTTTTAATTCCATTTTTAGAGTTCCTTATATGCACGGATTCCTATTGAAATGATTTATCATAATAAAATATTTATAAAATTTTATCAGATTCGAAATTATGTAAGTTTTTATAAAACTACTTTTATAAAAACACTTTTATATATTTAATTATCGTAAACTCGTAAAATTCATAACTTCTTCGTTATAGCTAAGTTTTTCAAGTTCTTTATATGCATGGAATCCTCGTAATAAGTACTATTTAAATCAGTAGGTCTCATAATTTTATCAAATTCAAATTCCAACAGAATCATTAAAACAATCCATATATATATAAAGTGTATAAACTAGTTTTTATAAATTATTACTTGATTAATTTGTACAAGTCCTCTAATTTACTTTATACCATATGTCTCACATATTTAGGGTCCTCATATTCATGTCTATAAATCTTGTCCAAGTACCAAGTCCTCATGATAGTTTATATATAACTTTTGTAATTAAACTTTCAGCAAATTAAATTATAAACTAAACTTATAAATTACCCAACACTTATATAAAGTGTATTCTTGTGATCTAGTACATTTTTAACATCATTTCACTATAAATATATATAAGTTCGAACCTCATATATACTTGTAATATTTTATAAACCATGAAAAGAAACCCTAGGTGGTGATTAACATAATAACAAGTATATAAATTATGTAAATGAATAATTAGAGAGATTAGGGTTTAAATAGACCTTAGAAGAGTGTAGGAAGATGAAGAACACAAAATAAAACCCCAAAATACAAACCCTAGTTAGAAAACCCTAGTTTTCTTCTTGATTAAACCCTTGTTAAAAACAATACCCAAGCTTCCAATATACCTTGAATCACCTTAGATATTACTACTAAGAACACTAGTACTCTTGTATCTTTGTAAAATCAAAAGCTATGAACTCACTAAAAATCAAAGTTGAGCCGTGAGCTTTAAGAGTGAATAAGGGAGAGTTTTGATTTGTTTACTTGTGAATTATGAGTGTGTAAGTCTTGCATGGTACATCCTTAAATACTAGAAGTATTTCTCAAACCATTTGCAAAACAAAGGAGTTTAGTGGTAATGGTACAAGGGTGTAAGGTGCTCTCCTCCTCCTTAGGAGGAGGGATGTGACTTTAGTGGAAGAATAAGCATGTGCTTTATAATTTTGAAGTGAATTTAAATTTGGTCTTGTGTTTTATTCATGTAGGATCCGGCCATAAGGTTTATTTAGGTAGCAAAATGATTAAATTTTGTGTATTGGGTATATAAGTGGGTATTTGTATGAGTATAGATAGGTATAGGTGCTTCCGGGTATACCTAAATGTATTTTATTGCGAAACGTAGACGCTTTACGTAACCAATAAAAATAAAATACGAAAAGTTATAAATTATCCTCGTAATAATTATATAACACTTGCTTGACAAGTAAACTTTTACTTGTATGATGCCCGTTTACGTTGAATGATGATTTTTAGTTTACGCGATGTAACTAAACGATAAAAATTAAAAGCAAACACGTAAAACTCTAAAAATAAATAATGGGAAATATTGAGTCGTAAAATAACCTGAATTAACGGATTATTACAGTCTTCCCCCGTTAAAGGAGCCTTGTCCGTAAGGCTCAAGATGCGGCACTTGTCGAGTGTGCGGTTTTTGTGAAGAGATATGGATACTTCTTTCGGAATTGATCTTCACGTTCCCATGTGAACTCAGGACCTCTCCTAGAGTTCCATTGAACTTTGATAATGGGAATATGGCTTTGCTTCAATCGCTTGACTTCATGATCCATAATTTCCACTGGTTTTTCAACGAAGTGAAGCTTATCATTAATGTGTATTTCATCTAACGAAATTGCCAACGGCTCGTCAAATTAACATTTCTTCAAATTGGATATGTGAAATGTGCTATGAACCCTGCTTAGTTGTTGAGGAAATTCAAGTCTGTAAGCAACTGCTCCCACTTGGGCTAATACCTTGAAAGGCCCAATACACCTCGGGTTCAACTTCCCCCGTTTGCCAAAACGGATAACCCCTTTCCAAGGTGACACCTTCAACATTACCCGGTCACCAACTTGAAATTATAAAGGCTTACGCCTCACATAGGTGTAACTCTTATGGCGATCACGAGCGGCTTGAATTCTTTGCTTGATTTGGATAATCTTCTCGGTTGTCTCATGAATAAGTTCTGGACCGGTGAGCTGAGAGTCTCTGACCTCGGCCCAGCAAACAAGTGATCGACACTTCCGACCATAAAGTGCCTCAAATAGGGCAACTTTAATACTAGCGTGATAGCTGTTGTTGTATTAAAATTCGATCAGCGGTAAGTGTCTTTCCCAACCATTTCCAAAGTCTATCGCGCAAGGGCGTAACATATCTTCTAGTGTTTGATTGGTTCTTTCGCTTTGCCCATCGGTCTGCGAATGGTAAGCAGACTCATATCTAAACGAGTACCCAAAGCCTTTTGATACGCCCTCCAAAAGTTTGACGTAAATCTACCGTCACAGTCACAAATGATTGAGACTGGTATTCCATGTCTCGTGACTACTTCTTTCAATTATAGTCTTGCCAATTTGTCCATAGAGTCATTTTCCCTCATTGGTAAGAAGTGTGCAGACTCGGTAAGTCGGTCTACAATTACCCAAATGGTATCATAGCCACTTGCCGTATTTGGGAGCTTGTTGACAAAATCCATAGTAATATTGTCCCACTTCCATTGAGGAATCTCAGGTTGCACCAACAAACCAGGTGGTTTTTGGCTTTCAGCTTTGACCTTTAAACATGACAAACATTTGCTAACATAGGTGGCAATGTCGACTTTCATGTTGGGCCACTAGTATAATTGCTTCATGTCTTGGTACATCTTGTCGGAACCCGGATGAACAAAATATTTTGACTTGTAAGACTCATGCATAATCAAAGTCCTTAGATCACCATAGCATGGCAACCAACTTTCCTTCCTGGGGTTTTCTGATTCCCCTGGAGTTTTAACTAGCATACCTCCCACATCTTCAGCCCTGAGGTTTTTTGGTTTTCTTGCCTCAGTCTGAGCTTTTAAAATTTGCTTGGGAAGATCCAAACTAATAGTCATAACTAAGGCTCAAACCCGTAATGGCTTAATTCGTTCTTTTCTGCTCAAAGCGTCAACCACAACATTTGCTTTTCTCGGGTGATAAAGAATTTCACAATCGTAATCACTGAGCAATTCTAACTAACGACGTTGTCTCATGTTCAATTTCTTTTGATCAAGGATGTGTTGTAAACTTTTGTGATCAGTGAACACATTACGCTTTGTTCCGTACGGATAGTGTCTCTAAATCTTTATAGCAGACACTAATGCTCCTAACTCCAAGTCATGGGTGGTGTAATTTTTCTCGTGAATTTTTAGTTGTCGTGATGCATAAGCAATCACCTTCTTATTTTGCATTAAGACAACACCTAATCCTTTATGCGAAGTATCGCAATAAACGATAAAGTTCTCAGCTCCTTCAGGTAAAGCTAAGATATGTGCGCTACACAGTTTCTCTTTCAATAACTAGAAAGCTGCTTCTTCTTTATCACCCCAATCAAACTTGACCTTCTTCTGGGTTAGTTTGGTCATTGATTTGGCGATCTTTGAAAATCCTTTAATAAATCTTCAATAGTAACCGGCAAGACTTAAAAATTAACAGATCTCCGTTAGTGACTTAGGAGATGCCCAATCTTTAATTGACTTGATCTTGGCAGGATCCACGTAAATACCCTAACTATCAATCACGTGACCAAGGAACTATTCATTTGGAATCCAAAATTCGCACTTAGAGAATTTGGCATACAATTCCTCCTTCTTAAGCAATTCCAAGATTAACTTGAGATGTTCTTTGTGCTCTTGCTTGCTTTTTAAATATATCAAAATATCGTCAATAAATACAATCACGAATTTGTCCAGATATGGTTTGCACACCCAATTCATGAGGTCCATAAATATAGCCGGTGCGTTAGTCAAACCAAATGGCATAACTTGAAATTCATAATGTCAATATCGAGTCCTGAATGCGGTCTTCGGGATGTCTTCTTTACGAACCCTTAGTTGATGATAACCCGATCTTAGGTCGATCTTCGAGTAGACACTCGACCCTTGAAGTTAATTGAATAAATCATCAATTCTTAGAAGCAGATAACGGTTGTTCACCGTTAGCTTATTTAATTCTCGGTAATCGATGCACATCCTGAATGATCCATCCTTCTTCTTGACAAATAAGACTGGAGCTCCCCAGCCTTTGTCGAAGATTTCTTGCAGTTGATCCGACAACTCTTCATCTCGAACGGAGTTAATCGATAAGGCGACCGTGCTACAGGTGCAGCACTAGGTTTTAAATCGATTTGGAATTCCACTTGTCGGGTTGGTGGAATACCCGGCAAGTCCTCAGGAAATACTTCCGGAAAGTCTCGAACAATAGGTACATCCTTAAGTCGCTTCTCTTCCGACTTGTCTTCAGCCTTCTTTGTGGTAACATGTGCCAAAAGATAGGACATCCTTTCAGCAAATACTTTTGGGTTTTGGTGCACGAGATGATGTTTAATCGAGACCCGTGCCCGTTGTTGCTTTCGTCACCATAAACAATCAAGATCTCATTTCTAAAGGGGATACGAACGATCTTCTCAGCACAGTTGATCACGGCATGGTACCTCGATAACCAATCCATGCCAATTATGACATTAAAACTACCAAGCTCTACGGGCATTAAGTCAATGTTGAATGGATGATTCAGAAAATTTAATGTGCAACCCTGTATAAGTGTATTAACCGCAATTATTTTACCGTCAACTAACTCAACGTCATAACCATAGTCTAGTGTAGCTAGGATGATATCAATCAAAGAACTAAAGGCAGTAGACATGAAACTCCTATCGACGCCAGTATCAAATAAATTCGAAGCATAACGGTTGTTTAGGAGGAACGTACCCGCGACCACATTTTAGTTCGGGTTTGTCCTTGCAGTGCCCACATCATAAGCTCTTGCTACAGCATTACCATTCCAGCTTGATTTCCCTGATTTTTGTTCTTTAACTTCGGGCAATTACTCTTGAAATGGCCTTGAGCTCCACACTCAAAGCAAGTGAGAACCCTCTGATTTACCCCCGGGAATCTCTGGTTGTTAATTTTGCAGTCCCGGGTGAGATGGCCAGTCCTCTTGCAGTTGGCGCACTTGGTAGCACACTGTCTATCATGATGGTAGTTGCATTTAGGGCACAGAGGTTTAGATCCTCCGTACGGTTTCTTCTCCCCAGGCCCTGCAGTATAAGCCTGTGCCACATTGTGCCTTTTGAATGGCTGCTGTTGGTTCTGGTTGTTCTTTGAAGTGTCATCAAACTTTCTATTGTTTTTAGCTTGACGTTCAGCAATAGTGCGGATCTTTTGATCCATCAGTTCGGTTGCAAACTCAATTGCATCCTGCATCTTCTTGGGCTTAGATGCCATCACACTTCCTTAGATCATGTCGGGCAGACCACCGACATACATTTCAACTTCATCAGACTATTCAAGAAACATCCTCCCGTACATCAATGCTAGTTCTTAAAAACGTTGATTATAACTCAGCACATCAGTACCTTTCACCTTTAAGTTCCACAATTTAATTTCTAGCTTTTTGATCTCGCCCCTTGGGCAGTATTTATCAGTCATCATCTTTTTCAATGCTTTCCATGTCATTGCATATGCAACATCATGGCCAATAGTCTTAACGTGGGAGTTCCACCATGTTAAAGCATTTTCTTGAAGAGTACAAGTAGCAAACTTGATTTGACGTGTGACTGTGCAGTTGCTTATATGAAAGATAAATTCTATTTTTTCGAACCACTAAGTAAGACCAACAACTCCTTCAGTACCCTTGAAATTCAGGGGTTGACATTTGAGGAAGTCACTGTAGGTGCACTCACGAGCAACAGGCGCTTGCCTTCTTACACCAGTTCCTGAATCATGGTTGTCATCGCCATTCCTGCTTTTGTCTGCGTCACGTTCTACCAATGCATCAGCAACTCCTTGGGATATTAGTGCCCTAATTTGAGCATCGGTCATATGTGTGATGGTTGTGGCTATTCTCTTTGGAGGCATTTTCTTTAAAATCATAAGAGAATATAATACACGTTAGATTTCATACAATCATAAACGCGACATGACATATGCATAATAAATAAAATGAGATCACAACACACAGTGAAACATACAACTGAAGTGAAATCAACAATGATATAAATAAATCGGCATTCATTCATAATAAATTCGATAAAGACATGATAAATCTTGGTTATAAATGACCAGTACATGAGATACAAAATAAAAAAAATACGGTCCTAAGGAAATGCTAGCTGGGAGTAACCCATAATACTTAGTATGCCATACAAGATAGCTAGATGATGAACAAAATCCCTACAACTTACTAGTTGGGAGTAACCCATAAAACTTAGCAGGCTATATAGGATAGCTACAGATGGTACAACACTAACTACTACTACCAGCATCCTCTGGGTCGTCAGTGTGTGCTGGCTCTTTAGCCTCTAGTGTCTGGATACGTCCAAGAGCTATAGTCAACTGAGTCTTAAGTAACGAAGTCTGAGCTACCAATGTCGTAACTAGGGTCTCTAGTGATCCAATACGAGTATCCCGTCTCTGAATCTGAATCTCATGTGTCTGAACCTGTACTTGATATGCTTGGAGCTCAGCATGTACTGCCTTGCTGCAGTTCATGGAACGCGACCATGCCTCTCGAGCGTGCCTAGCCTCACTCTTTAAAAGCATAGTTGTGTGGCGGTGAAATCGCCTATCTCTAAAAAACATGTTGACTCGGCCCCTCTGAAGAGCTCTGTCATCCTGGGCGTCCTCCAATCGAACATATATCTCATGGGTTTCCCGAGCAAGAGTAGTGGAAAGATCTGTCACTCTCTGGCTCAAGCCCTCAACAGTGGTCGGTTCTCTCTCCTCCATATCCCTAACCATGTCATCCCAAACATCCTCAATCCCATAACCTACCTCTCTATACATAAGACATCCAGTGGTAGCATCCACAATATCAGCATGAGTAATCTCTAATCCAGGCTATCTAGCAGCAGCAGCTGCTGAACTCTCTCCTAACTTAAACCTAGGAGTGGGAGCAGTCAAGCATAACCTCTTCCGAGGCGGTAAGTCGGCCTCGGGAATATCATCCCTACGGTCAGTAGATGGTAATAACAAAGGTGGTGATGCAGCTCTCAACTGAATCCCGGCTGCTCGGTAGCCAAGTGGTGCCTCAGCATATGTAGGGCTAGTATGGGTAGGTGGTGATGGTAGTGGTAATAATGGAGAGGGAATCTGGGGGAGTTAAGATGATAGTAGAGTAAGTGGAGATGGTGGTGGTAATAGAGGTGTAGGTGCAGAAGCAAACTCAGCAAAGTGTACCTCAACAGATGGTGATGGTAGAGTATGAGGTCGAACAGACATCCGTGTTGTACGAGGTCAGGTCTTAGAAAACAAGATGATATGATGTGGAGAGGCGGGTGGTGTAGGTGCAGACTCATAAGTCTCAAATGCCTCTGTATCCTCAGCTAATGGGACAAGGTCAATAGCAGCTACATCAAAAAAGTCGGCCAGAGCTAGGTGATCCTCCTCCTCGTCGTCATCCTCATCCTCAGAGGCCTCCTCATCCTTGTCATCAGTATCATCCCCGGAAGACTCATTATCATCTCCTCTGTTAGCAGGATAATCAGCAGGATCCTCCTCAGGGTCATCCTTCAGATTGGAGTCAGCAACATAGCCCAATAATAGGGCTGTAGGTGAAGCATCAGCTGGTAGAGGCTAATCCTCAATAGGTACCTCAGCGTCAGATGGTACCAAGTACTCTGGGTAATCTAACTTAGGTACGTACTCTGGTGAAAGCGGTGCCTGCTCTGGCTCCTCAGGGCAAGGCACATAGTCCTGTGAGGGTGGGTGCTCAGGACCAGGCATGCATTCTAGAGATGGTGGTGCCTGTCTTGAAGACTGCGGTGCCTCCGACTCATCATCCGATATCCACTGGAATCTCCATGGCTCAGAATCTATATACACGGATGTGTAGGTAACTGTAGAAGATGAAGACATGACTGTTGCAATAAGCAAAATTAACTTATATAAGAATATTATATAAGACCAGTATAGTAATATACTTAATATTATATAAACACGTATATCAATCATGAAAGAATCTAGTATAACTAACTAATGCAACTCAATAGTGTATGTATGTCCCGTGAAAAACTTTTGTATGATGCAATGTTTGTGAAAACGGTTATAGTCCAAGTAAAACATTTAACCTGGTTCTCTATAACCTTGGCTCTAGATACCAATCTGTAACACCCCCAAATAGGGTCGCGGCGAAATCTGGGTCTGAGAGTGTTACATCATAGATCAATAGCACACGATATGAGAACGACCTCTATAAGAGTCGTTTGAAAATGATACATTGGATTAAATAAATTGTTTGATACAAAATCCCAAAGCTTTACTTGTTCATCCTTGTAAATGTAAAGATTGTAACACATAACAAATACTCTAAAATGTAATGCACTTAAATCTTTATTACAAATTGACTCCCAAAATGATGACCTTAATGTATCCTTATTCTTATACCTTATTGACCTGAGAAAAACATGCTTTAAAACATCAATATAAAATTGGTTAATTCATAGGTTTAAGTAATGTGTAAAGTAGGACCGCAAGATTTCCAAGTGTATGATAAGTAACGAATACAATATCACAAAAGTAATTAGGCATGCGCTAAGATCATAACACTGAAGCTACAACATGTATGTATATGCAAATTAATGCAAACAAGTTTGCTTGCCCGCGCTCCGTTGCGGGACGGTTAGCAGACGTTGGTTTGGGTTAGCCGTGAGCACTGTTGTTGTTTTGGGTACTGAAAAACGCCACAGTTGATATCAAACTCTTTTCACTTGAAGAAAGCCCCTTACCGGGTTGTATATCTGGTGCAACAAATGACAAAAGCATTATTTCCATGCTTCTGCTACCCAATCAAGTCTAGGAAACATGGTAAACTTTTTGGAGTATACTACTTCATGGAATTAACTGTTGATTACAACTTAGTTACAGTCTAAAAATCGGTTAACTTCTTTTAAAAACATTGATGATCAGAAAGCAGAAACTTGCCATTTTCCACTAACGACGCTGCTGCAAATCCAAATGTAAACCTAATTAAAGAAACACGAAATCTACCTGAAAGCAAAACTGACCCCTATATACAACATATATAGATAAAATTTTAACCACTCTCCTCGGATAAGACACATGAAAAGATTATACGTCTAGAATTTCTATCGATTGTCAGGTGTAAGATGCACATGCACAAAAAAGTGACTATTTACATCTAAAGATAATCACCTCTAGTAGACAAATGCATAATTTAACTCTTCTAAAATATGGAAAGCACCAAAGAATATGAAATTATAGCTACTAATCTGAAGATGATACTTAGCGAATTTCATAATTGAATCCCAGATAAAGATAATGGTAGAACCTGAAACAAAGAAAATAATTTTATAACTAATTGAGGGGGTTACTGATCATGTATATAGAATTATGGTCACTACAAATTCATAGGCTAGCTCATCAATAGACATAAGCAAAACCCGATTTGGACAATCCAAAACCTCATAACTAGAAAAGAAGAAAACACATCAGATGGCTTTCACTTAATGAGCTGATAT
>BQNB010055626.1:0-39028 GCA_026074375.1 Tanacetum coccineum
CCGTAAAAGGTCAAAAAGTCAAAAGTCAAGTCGGAACCAAAAAGTCAAAGGGTAAAATAGTAATTTAAAATATCGAAAACTGAGGATAAGCTGAGGCAATGGGATGTTGGTATTAATACCGACTTGAACCTGCTTCGGTGCTCTCTCTGTAACACTCAAAGTGATTCTCATGCTCATTTATTTTTTGAGTGCCCCTATTCATCCAAGGTTTAGAAGTTGGTGCGCCATCTTGCTGATATGGAGTTAGTGCTATCGATTCTTTATGATATTGTTGATCATCTTCAGCCTATGGCAAACAAGAAAACGGCTAGTTGTTTTGGAATTACGTTTTAATTGAAAAATTACGTTTCTAATTGTTTTGGAATCCTAAAAATATGTGTGATTTAATACAAATACCAAACCTTCTGTTTGTATAATTTTTATAACAAGTTTTTATAAAAATTCTTTTATAACTCATGTTATTATCGTAAAGCTCGTAAACTACGTATCTTTATCGTCGTATCTCCTTCGTTATAAATCGGTTTTTCGAGTTTCTTACCTTTTTGGAATCGTCATGAGATGTACTATTTTTATAAAAAAAAAAATCCATGCTTTGGATTTCGAACCAAAACAGCACCTTAATAATAATTAGGTATTCATATATATAAACTTGTTTTATATACTTTTTCAACTTAATAAAATACCACAAGTTTTCCATAACCATTTTTATCATATGTCATACATATTATTATGTCAATTAGTCCATGATATATTCAACCACATAACACATGAATAAGTGTATAAAATCAGGATTATAATCACAAGCAAAAATATGTTCTACATGTTTAAAAGTAACCTAATGGTGATTTCACTACATAGAACTTATATACAAATAAAATGATAAATGTAAAGACATAAAGGGTTTTAGATAACCTTATGGTGATAAATGATGATGAGAAATATAATCTAAACCCTTGTTTAGATTACAAACCAAAGCTTGCACAATCAAAGAAACCCTAAACCCTAATCTTCCATTTTTCTTGCTTAACACTTGTAAAGACTTAACCAAGCCTTCAAATCTTCTTAGGACATCTTAGATATATAGTAGGAATGTGTGTAAATGTGTTAAATAAAATTTGGTATGGATTTGTATGTTGTTCTTGGTGTTGCCGTGAGCTAAAGGAGGAGGAGGGAGGAAGAGTTTTTGTGTTTTACACCTTGAAAGTGAGAAGTGTGTGTGTAATATGCTAGCTAAAGCCTTATATATCCTAAAGACTAGTCAAGAACACTTAGAGTAAAACATGGAAGTCTTTAGTCTTTGTCTCCAAAAGAAAGGATCATCCCATGGTTTTAAGGAATTGTGTTTATTGGTTCCCTAAAGAAGATGTTATCCCATGAAATCAAGGTAGATGTTTAGCTAGTTCTTTATTTGCCAAATGAAAATGAAAGTATATATTGATAATGTATAAGTTGTAGTTTTATTAAAACATAATGCATAACTTTGTAAAGTGTATGTATTTGTCTATTTATTTCGTGTAAGGTTCGGCTCAAGTGATGAATGTAGGTAAAGTTTTATAAAACTTCAAGCATTAGATATAAACAAAGGTATTTGTTGAAGCGTAGAAAAGTTTTGGTGATTCCGGGAATACCTAAACGTAATTTATCGCGAAACGTAACGTTTTACGCAACCAATAAAAATAAAATATAAAAAGTTTATTATTACTTTCGTAAAAATAATATAATGCTCGCTTGACGAAAACTTTAATTCGTTTGGTGTCCGTTTACGTTAATGGTTGATTTTTAGATTACGCGATTTTACTATATAATAAAATTAAAAGTAAACACGTACGGGAAAGAAAAATAATAATTAGTGAAATATATGACGTCGTAAATGACCTGAAAATATGGAATGTTACAAAACATAGCATAGCAGGACATACAACAATCTATCATACAAGCTAACATGCAATCACATCAATCCACATTGAGACGTTCACGCTCAATGGTCACAAACATAGAAACAAAACGTACAACAATGAGACGATCACGCTCACTATCAACAATCCACAGCAATGAGACGGTCACGCTCACTACTAACAATCCATAGCAATGAGACGGTCACGCTCACTACTAACAATCCACAGCAATGAGACGGTCACGCTCACTACTAACAATCCACCAATGCCTTGAGACGGTCACGCTCAAGCACAACAATCCATATCACATTAGCAAGTAGCACATAACATACAATAGTCTCGTATAGCCCATGCCTCATTTAAAACACATTATCACAGTAACTAAAACATTTAATACTCATAGCATCATTTTCACCCCAAGAAAACATAAGAAAAAGGGGCTATGAAACTCACCTGGTACTAAAGCAATTCCCAAAATCCTCGCACAAAGCTAAACAACAAAATAACACGTGTTACACGCTACTAAGCCAAAAGCTTAAGCACATGTAACAATCATATGATGGATGTCTAAGGTGTTTATTTACCCTCATGGGTCACCCCGACACCATGCCCAACATTTACCAATTCGTTTACACACTTTTCCAATGTTCAACAATTTACCCGAAAACGCAGAATTTTGACCTCACTTTACCATTTTCTAAACCATACCTACTGAGCTTTATAAATTTTACCAAAAATCACAGGTTCAATACCATGAGTCTACTAACTCCATGATTTTTCCACTAATTTATTTCCCCTCTTAAGTGCCCCAAATAAAATCAAACTTTTAACTACTCAGTTTCGGATCTGATTGCACACTAAAAAGTTTGGACCTAAAAACCATACTTAGACTCCAAATCAGAAGCTCTCCTTTGGGGGATTTTTAATAGACACATAGAACTAAACTCCTGTAGGTTGGCTAATCCTAATTCAAATTTTAAGTGGGGGGTTTTACACCTCGTAATCTGACCTAAATCTGACCCGAATTTACTGCTTTGACAACTTTTCTCGTAACCAACATTTGAATGACTTCCCGACCTTAAAAACTTTCGAGGCCGGATGTTCTGGAAACTAGACTCTCTGAGCTACATCATAGACACCGGAAACTTGACAAAAGCTATTACCATCATCGAGATAACAGCCGAACAACACAGACCTAAATTCTGCCCTAATCTAAATCATGTTCTAACGCGATCTAAACCCTAACGAATACACCCATATGATCCTAATTAAACCCTAATCATTACTATATGATTAAACATCATTAATTTACAGATTTTATAAAACCCTAATTCCATCATAATAATTATTACATGTTTTTAATGATAATTAACTTCAAAGGATTATAGTATATACCTTAAATCTTCAAATCTTGAACACAAAACCACCTAGCTTGAAATTTTTTTTTCTTCTTGTGATGGATTCGGCTGGAACAAGTAGGGAGGAGGTAGAAAAGTGTTTTAGGGATATTTAGGTTTAGTATTTATAGGATTAGAGTCCATGTTTAAGTCAAATTTCTTTCCTTTTTCCTCCCTTATCCCCTAACCGGCCGAACTCCTATCCCCCATTTATTTATTTTTTTATTAATTACTTAATTATTTGCATTACCTTAAGTTTTTATAAAAACCTAACCTTATTTGAGTATACCTTTTTGCGTAAACGCAATTTACTAGACTTTTAAAATAACTAACTTTTCATTTTCATTAAACCTAACTTTCCAAAAATAGAAATTTCATTTCTTTCATTTTTCTTATTCTAAACCACTAACACAATTTCGATACCTAACATTTAGCTATACACATAAAACGTATACCTTATTAATACATACAAACGATAAATTACTAAAAATTGCTCAAATTCACGAAAGCATTTCCATAGTCACCAGAAAGTGAACGAAAATTAACTCCGACAAAATCCCAAACACAAATCAATCTCAATAGACGATCACCTCATGGATGATTAACAAATCCTCACATATCCCACAAAAACACATATAAACACTAGAATCAAAAATAACCAGCATAACCCATACATGCATCAGATACTAAGCTCAAACTAATAAGTTAGACTAACCAGCCCAAGTCATAGTTGTCCACAAAGAATGACCAGAGCACCGGACGGCGCTCCTTAAGTGGGTGAAATGTAACCACAAACGGTCGAGTTTTCACGACGCGTATGACGATCGCGAATTCGACGTCATAATATTTATTTTATAAAATCGTGTGAGCGAACTTCGACATTTAAAATTTTATTTGTTAAATAATTATTTTCGTATTTTATTAACGTACGAAATTAAAATATTTAATTTTGCTTTTTGCGAGACACCGTTGAACCACCGGATGCGATGCGTTAAATCGGTTTTGAGCAACGTAAAATTTTTCGACGCATCTCGTTATTATTTTTAAGATCGTAAATTAATTGTTTTTATGAATGTCGTCATTTTTGTTCCTTGTCATGAGCCGGATTCGTGTTTTAAAATGTACACGTTTTATTAAATGATAGAAACTAAAATAAAAGTGTGACGGGGAATAAAAATGGTCTTCGTAGTGTAATCCCGAGCCACGGTTGTCGGGTTATATTTTAGTAAAAGTTGGCGTGTCAAAAATCTAAAGATAGAAAAGAGGGGAGGACCATTCTTGCCAAATAGCCAAAAGTACAAGCATATATATATATGTGTGTGTCTACTTCCATTATTTCATAATAAACACACACATCCTCCTCCTCCTCCCTCTTCGTTGGTTGCCACCACTCCACCACCATCGGAAAAGTTTTCTGGACACTGAAAACCGCCGTGTCGTCGGAAAAAGTCACATGCACAATGATCAACTTATATTTTCCGAATCATCTCTTCATTTCCTACACATCTACGCAATAAAATAACACATGCAATGAGTATTTTTGGAGTTAGAATCCGGGTTAGTTTCAAACATTTTCGTTTAAAAGGGATTTTGATAGTGTTTTGTAACATGTAAATTCAGACAGAAAGTTTGGCACGCAAAACGAGGGTCGAGATTTTGGGAAATCTAATTTTGGGCTTGAGAATATGATAAAGCTTTCCGAGACGATCGTTTTGATATAAGGTAGAACTTTAACTCCTAATAACGAAGAAGTTATGGCCGGTCGAAGTTGGAAATTTGTGTATAAAAATGACAGCTACTTTCTAAAATATAGCTTGCTGATCAGATTTTCAACAGCGATTTTGGGCACTTTTGAGTCCGTTTCGGCCTTCCGGCGAAACACAAAAGTTGTCCGGAATGACGTTTTCTATAAAATCTCTTTTTGGTCAAAGTCACGAAAACGTGATATAGCGGGTCAAAACCGATGGTCAAACTGCTGCGTTTTTATTAAAAATACAAGTTCCTGCAGAAACTTGCAGGGGCATTTTGGTCATTTTCTGTCGGAAATATCGTTTCGCATAAAATCTCTTCTTTGTCCGAATCGTGAAAATGTGATTTAGAGGGTCGTTTGGCGCGGGTCAGATTTGGGTAAAAATATATATAATTATAAAAGTCAAAGAAAGTCAAATGTTGACTTTAAAAAGTCAACGGGTCATATAAGACTTATATAATTTTTAACTAAGTACATGGATATAAATAAAATGATAAGTATTAAAAATATACTTAGATATTTAAACTTACCAAAGATGGTAACTTTCTAAAAATAGAAAGTTATCGAAAATATAACGTTTTCAATTAAAGTCACGTAAGATAAAACGTGAGGGACAATTATAACTCAATGTTGTGGGGTTTTGGGATCTAAGGCGCAAGTTAATTTCCTCATACATGTATGAATGTATATATTATAGATATTTATATATATACAACAAATAAATATATATAAATAAGTATATATATATATATATATATTTATATATATATATATATATATATATATATATATATATATATATATAAAATGATATAAGTATATATAATATATATATATATATGTACCATAAAATATATGTATCTATAGAAAATATGTACATATATATATGTACATATATATATGTACATATATATATGTATATATATGTATATATATATATGTATATATATATATATATATATATATATATATATATATATAGAGTTAGGATCTCTTCTTTGTCCGAATCGTGAAAATGTGATTTAGAGGGTCGTTTGGCGCGGGTCAGATTTGGGTAAAAATATATATAATTATAAAAGTCAAAGAAAGTCAAATGTTGACTTTAAAAAGTCAACGGGTCATATAAGACTTATATAATTTTTAACTAAGTACATGGATATAAATAAAATGATAAGTATTAAAAATATACTTAGATATTTAAACTTACCAAAGATGATAACTTTTCGAAAATAGAAAGTTATCGAAAATATAACGTTTTTTCAGAATAAAGTCACTAAGAAAAAAGCACGTGAAGGACAATTATAACTCCAATGTGTGGGTTTTTAGGATCTAATCGCATGTGGAATTTCTCATCCACAAGTATGAATGTATATATATATATATATATATATTATACTATTATATATTAAAATATAATATTATATATATATATATAATATATACACACAATATATATATATACACACACACAAAAGCAAACACACAAAAACACATATATATATAGTATATAATATACAAAATACTATATTATATAAAAATAATATAACCACTCACAACACATAATATATATATATATATATATATATATATATATATATATATATATATATAGAGTTAGGATCAAATGAGAAGTTTTCTTAAAATAAGAAGGATAAGAAGTAACTATAACCAACCGGCAATGATTCCGATCCGAGATGCATCACTTAAATTAATGCATCTCTATAATCTTAGATGCATATAAGCATCATATAGTAATGCGTTTTCTAGCTTTTAATTAGATGCATATAATGGATAGTATTAGATGCATTTCATGATTTCCTCTTTATATTTGTGGTCCTCTACATTTGCCAAAATCATGAAAATCCATTTGCACCATCTACACATCATTAACTTTCGCAACTCTATATGGTGCATCCTAGATGAATAGAAATGCATCTAATAGAAAGTCGTTTGCAATCTCAAATGTGTAATTTTAGTCACTTCTCACCATTTCTTATTTTAATTTACTTCTCACTGGATCCCTACTATATATATATACTCACTCTGTCCCAATTTATTTGTCCTTGTTTGACTTTCTCTTTTTTTATCAACTTTGACTTTAAATATTTTTGTTTGTGTTATATATATATATATATATATATATACATATATATAGATAATATATATATATATAATATATACTATATATATAAATATATATATATATAATATATATCTATATACTATATATATATATAATATAAAAATACTCCCAATCTGTCCCCAATTTATTTGTCCTTGTTTGACTTTCTCTTATTTATCAACTTTGACTTTAAATATTTTTGTTTGTGTTATTTAGTATTTAATGAAAAATATATAAATGGATTGAGTTTTAAATGTATATTCCATTGGTATAATTTTCATCAAGTATTATATAACACAAACAAAATTATTTAAGGTCAAAATTGATTAATAAAGACTCAAAAAGTCAAACAGGGACAAATAAATTGGGACAGAGGGAGTATGATTTTGTTGATACGATGTACGCATCGTTGACTATACTTTTCGTACAAAAAAAAAAAAAAAAAAAAAAAAATAAGTAATCGAGCGACAAAAATTATAGGGGTCGTGACGTGTTCATTATGATTTTCCCGTGAATTGTTTCGGTTATTTGATCTTGGCTTCCGACCAAGGTGAGTTTCAAAGCCCCTCGCTTTTAAAGTTTTCCAATGTTTTACTCCGGACGGGGAAATAATGCAGTTTTTGTAAAATTGAACCGCAAACTGGTTTTGATACTATGAATTATGATATCCATCCCTAACAGAGTATATGCCTTCTTGCTGTGTGGCCGTTAGTTACCATGTGTTGGTGAACGCTAATGCATTAAATAGATCTATTGGGTTTGACAACCCTGTCCCGAGTATTGAATCCATTTTTGTTTAGGACCCACCTGTCAAGACGACATTTTGTGGTTAGTATTAGGAGAAGTGGCATACTTCTCGGACATAATTTCGTCCTACGGGATAAATGTGTTAACTTTCGGTACACGGGCTCTTTAGTTGGAAATCAATATTTTTATAACTTGACTTACGAGCCAACGTTATACATTTTGTGGAACCTAAAGTATGCGTTCTATGTGTTAATTGTAAACTCAATGAATTCACTCAACGTTTTGTTGACTTTTTAAGCATGTATCTCAGGTTAATTGCTGTTGATGGCTGGATGGGACGGAACGCGGATATCAAGGACGGTGTCTCGGTGAAGTAGTGTCATTAATTAAACAAGTGTTTTAGAAATCAAGTCGTGTTGTGACTTTTAGAAATAATTTCTATAATGGTATTGGGACCTATGTAACTCTGATCTTTCTAATAAATGAAATTGTGTTTTATAAACGTATCTTTGGAACGTTTACTGGGACTCGTGTGCATGTATTATGAAGTAGCACCCCAAATGTTGTATTCCGCTGCGTATCGTAGTTTGGGGGTGTTACAAAAAAGGATACAAAGTTGGCCACAAATTGATCATGGCGAACAAGCCCCATGTCTAATGTTCTTAGCATGTGACAGCTTCATAATTTGGTAACCATTCTCTCTTTTGTGTTTTTTTTAATTTTTCCGTGTTGGATCATGTATAAGCAATAACTATTCATAAAAAAATTTGGATAAAAACTCAAGCGTTTGCTATGATAATAAGCCGTTTTACAACACCTGTGCAGTTCAGACAGAATTCTGTTCATAAGTAATTGACTGTACAAAAAAATATTGCGGTCTCACCGTTTGTCCTATGAATACCCAATTTTACGGGACTCAACTTTAGTGTTTTGCAACAGCTACGCAATTTGGACATAATTATGTTCATATGTACTTTACTCTACGGAAAACAATAGTGTGGTAACACCATTTGTCCAATGAAGCTCCAATTTTACAGAAATCATTCATTATCTCACATTTTAGTTATTTTTTGTATTCAAGACCGCATATGATGTGAGTCTCATCGATGATGGCTGGACTCCTGAGATATTCAACGTCATCTTAGATAACACATCATCCTCTTGGGAAAGACTTGATGTGTATGTATGGAACTTTAACGAGCCTGCATGAAATAATTACTTAAGTTCAAAAAATGCCTTCTTTTGTTTAACTAATTCTCATATCAATTACCATCTTTCTGTCATAAGTTGTGCACTATCACACACCTTTGAGTTGGAGTCGATTGTGAAAACCGAGTTTCATAGCAAACCAGCTGTTGTTACATTCCATGTCCCCACAAAGGTTGCATTACAGGTTGGTCTTGAAAATGATCCATCTTGGTATTGCAGACATTGTATGTATTTTGTGTTACATCAAATTTGGATACTTCTTGTTGTACATGACCATGATATCGTTGCAGAACCGATGACTACAGATACTACCTCACACTCTACAGACCAATGTAGGCAACCTTCTTAGGTACATACTTTTTGTTCTTTGTATACCTACTATTTTTTTAGAGATGCACCACACACGTGGTTCTCTTATGTCTTGAAAGAACAATAATGTCTGTTATAATGATTTTTCTACTTGGCTTTTTTAATTAAACATGGGATAAGGATCCTCTCATGTTCATTTGAACATGAGAGGTAATGTTCTGCTTTATCTGATTGTACATTTGATTAAAATAATCAAATGTATAATCAGATAAAGCAGAACATTACCCCTCATGTTCATTTGAACATGAGAGGATCTTTTTCCTTAAACATGATAATATAACTTTGTAGGGGCAATTGGACGGTTAAAAGGTGCAACATTTAGTTGCTAACATAATTTCTAAAAGTTCAATTTTTCAAAAAAAACAAGCTCGGTGCAACGCACGAGTGTGGTCAGGCCTCGTATATATGTAAATTCCTATCTTTTAATAAAGGACTTGCCAGCACAACCTATATAAGTAATTTAAGAAAGGGAAAATTCCATTTCTAGTCCAAAAAAATAGTGAAATGCGATTTTATCTTAAACAAAATGTTTTTTTAAAAGTAGCTCAGGTTGTCCAGAAGTACAACAGTTGCCCATAAAAGTATAATAGGTTGCTCCAAAAAATGCGTACTTTAATATTAAAAAACGTCACGTGTCAAATTCTGCTCGCAAGTTGCCCAGATGCCAAGTTGTCCTGGGCTAGTTTTATGATATAATGTTTTTTGAATTAGAATTACATTTTTTTTGCTACAAATGTAATTTTCCCTTTAAAAAACTAACAATTCGTATAAACGAATGTGTCCATATTTTTCTTAGATTTGTACTTAATGTTTAATTTGTCCGACAACCAAATTATTTGAGTAACTAATGATAACACCAACATCCATAGTTGTGTAATGAAAACAATAAAACGAACATAAAAACCAACGGTCTTGATCTTATCCAACCTTTGGGGTCCATTATATACTTCCCCACGAGGTATCATGATGAAAAATCCAACCAAAAAAGAGAGACCGTTTAGCTGTGTTGGGTTAAACATCGGAAATATATATATGAGTGCTGCATAACTATTTCTTTACGGAACTTTATGTATTTAAAATGGATTAGTAAATTGTTTTTTATTTTTCCTTACAATCTTTTTGATAGAACCACTTCAATCTTTTATCACGCATGTTGTTGAATATTAAGAGCAAACTTAACATATTTTAGGGACTTAAGTGTACATTGTAATATAGATTAGGATTAGATTAAAATTAAGAATTGTTTAGCTTGCCTTGCAAGGCAAGGAGTTTCCTATTCGATTTAGAAAAATATTCTACCCTCTCGTCCCTATAAATAGAGATGAGGAGGGATGCTAGTTATTCATTCTTCTTCCTCGTTGTAATAGCTTTATTAGGGTTTTAATAAAGGTTTGATACGAGGGTATAACGTGTGCATATATTTGTCGGTTCTTTGTAGTCTTTCGTGTTTGCTACTTGTGCTCGATACAACTCGCGATCTAGCGTTCCGCGATCGAACTTCGGGTTTGTTGTCGTAATTATACTACAATTGGTATTAGAGCCATGTTACGTTGGTTTCTTGAAGCTAGGTCGACTCAAAGGTGTACAATCCCATCAAGTAATATCTCCTCTTTTTGGTTTGTCGGTTCTTGCGCAACGGTGGAAGAATTAACGATGCGGATTCGTTAACCGTTGGATCGTTGCGAAATTCGAATCGTAGGTCGAAGACACATAGATCTAAAATCTCACCGGAGGGATCTTTCGTTGGAGGTTCTTAGAGAGATACAGTAGGTCGAAGTGCTGTTCCAGAATTTGCAGATTCTATTTAAAGTATATTTCGATCTAGGATTTGAAGGCTTAAGATTGTCGAGTTTTGCAAGAGTCTTGGGTTTATCAAGGTTGGTATTGCAAAGGTTTAAATTCGACAAGGTTCAAGCTTCAAAGGGGTTTATATAATGTTAATTATTTATGCTTCCAATGTGTTTGTTTTAAGGTCTAGAGGTGACCCCCTTCCCCCCCAGGGTGTGTCAAAATGTGTGGGGGGGGGGGAACACGGGGTGGTGGAAAAATTTTTTCAAGTTTGAAGGATAAAAAGGCTTCAAGGTTTAGTTGATTGTCTAGAATATTGAATTATTGAAGTTTAAAGGTGTCCGTGGGTTTCTTGGTATTCTAAGTATTGGTGGTTCTTGAAAAACAAGTAAGGTTTAGCTTTGTCTATGGATTCAAGAAAAGTGATTACTTGGAGTACAAGGTATATCAAGGTTATAGACATTAGGTGGAAAGATTGAAGCTTTAAGGTTTTCTAAAGGTTAGTAGATCAATCTTTACAAGAAAGCGGGGTTAACACACGACTTGTGAGACTTGTCGGTAAAGTTGGTTAAAAAACAACTTGACAAGGTTTGTACCAAGGTTAAAGAATAATGGCTAGTATGAATACTAGGTTAAACATCGAAAAGCTCGATGGGAATATTGTACAAAAGCATGGAGGTTCAAAAACAAAGCTGGATATAAAGCACTTGGTACCAAACAATTTTATTTTTTTTTTTTTTTGGGGGGGGTTTTCAAAAACTTGGTCACAAACAAGTTGGGTTCAAACAACTTGGTCCTGGTGTTGAAACAGGATTCCATGGAGTACAAGATGAAAAACGTGTTTGGTTTGAGGTGGAACTGCATGGAGCTCAAGGGGATTGTAAAGCTGAGGTTTTTCAGGTTAGTAACAATGATCCTGTAGTGGCTCAAAGACGGTTGGAGGACAAGCAACCTGAAGAGAAGACAAACACGACATCTTGTAAGGACAGGAAAATGTTACAAACTTAGGGTTAAAGGTGGGGGCAAACATTATGGTAACCGGAGTACCTGGTCAAGAGGGTGCAGAGGGTACTATTGCTGAAAAGAAGAAAGTGAAGGAGTCTATGAAAGCTAATCTAAGGAAATTACTAAAGTACAAGGCCTGGTTAACAAGGCGGTCCCCGGTTCAAGGTTCCAGCATTAGATGAAGATGCTGAGTATCGGTTATGTTTAATTGTTACTCCTAAGGTGGAAATTGTTAAATATTAGGAGCAAACTTAACATATTTTAGGGACTTAAGTGTACATTGTAATATAGATTAGGATTAGACTAAAACTAGGAATTGTTTTGATTGCCTTGCAAGGCAAGGAGTTTTCTATTCGATTTAGGAAAGTTTTCTACCCCCTCATCCCTATAAATAGAGATGAGGGGGATGCTAGTTATTCATTCTTCTTTCTCGTTGTAATAGCTTTATTAGGGTTTTAATAAAGGTTTGGTGTGACACCCCGAGAATTTCCGTCCAATAAGTTAGCCGTTTCCGTTTAGCAATTTGAATTTTTAAAGTTTCGTTTAGCTTTTGCGTGTAACCGGGAAGTATTCCCGCTTTTATCTGAGAATCGTCTCCGGGAGCGAACCGGGATGCCTAACGTTGTAGTATTTTGGCAATAGCCACGTTTTTACATTTTATGGCAATATTTAAAATTTCATAATTTTTGGTGATACCATTATTCGTTTCGTTACTTGCGTAAATCGTGGTTTACTTATAACATATGCTTATGCATGCAATACTTGGAAATTAAATCAAATGGAAAGCACTAGCAAAATAAAATGAAGAAAATTAGTTGGTCCCCCCTCCCCTTTGTCTTGTTCGGCACAAACAAACACCCCATGCACCTTGGTGAGCAA
The DNA here is from genome assembly GCA_026074375.1 of Tanacetum coccineum. Lineage (NCBI taxonomy): Eukaryota > Viridiplantae > Streptophyta > Magnoliopsida > Asterales > Asteraceae > Tanacetum > Tanacetum coccineum. The sequence continues at coordinate 13,162 of BQNB010055626.1, forward strand.
GTTTGAATTCAAAATCAATAAGACAAGCCTTGATCACATGTTTAGCTCTAACTTGAATTTGATTGGAGGATCAAATTGGTCCCCTCTCTTCCCTTGTCTCTTGTACACGACACACACACAACACACACTTAGTGTGTGAAGTAAACTTTGTATTATTTATATCTTGTTGCTTCCATTTTCTTATTCATAACACACACACTAAAAATTTAGTTTTCTCTCTTCTTCTTTGCCTTCTTTTGTTCGAACCACCCAAGAAACACACACAATTTCATAATTTTTCATCTTTGATAAAAAAACACTTGAAGATTTATTGAAGGTTTGATCATTTGTATCATCCGGGTATTAATTAAACAACATTTGGGTTGTTCTAATCTCATTCTTCCTTCTAAAAACCTTCCAACTTTGTAAGTCTTCAAATTCTTAAATAACTTGTACTTCTTTCCCTTATCATCTTGATGCACACAACTAGTTTGTACAACTTAATTTTGTTGAAAAAAATAAGATTTTAAAACTACATAAACCCTAAAAGGGTGTATATATGGTTCGAAAAATATATATAGAAATATAAGAAAATCTTAGTTTTGTGATCGTGGTTATTTTTGTGTAATAAAAATAGTATGCTATAGCTTATTTTATTCGGCTTATTGTAATAAGCTTTTGGAAAAGCTTATTTTGATTATCTTGAGCTTATTAGGGCTTATATTTGGTTCGGCCAAACTAGAAAAGAAAGAAGAAATATTTGTTTAGCTTATTTTGGTTTGACTTATATTTTATTAGCTTATTTTCTAGCTTATTTTGAAAGGACAAACGATAAACTTATTCGACTTAATAAATAAGCTCGAATATACTTTATTAGGGCTTATAGCCGCGTCCCACATACAAGACCCAACACCATGAGTTTGTTTTTGAGCTTATATGGTTCGGCTTATTATACTTGGCTTATTGTGAGCTTATTGATAGCTTATTTTTAGGTCACGTGTTTATTGCTTAATGCTTTGCTTATCGGATTAAATGGATAAGTAAAACTACATTTTCGGACTTAACGGGCCAAGGCCCAACATAAATACAAAACACCAAGGCGTAAAGCTATGGTGTAGCTTATTGGATAAGTTCGCGAATAGCTTATTTAATAGTATACGATTTAGATGCGTTACGTTTAATTATTTTAAACGTTGGACGTTGCAAATAATAATGGATTTGATGATGTATAATTTGTAATTATTAAAAGTGGATTGAAAGTGGTTTGAAAATGATTTTAAATAAAGTCTGAGACTTTGGAAAAACGTGTAAACACGAACGGGTCATGCCGAAATTTTTATAAATCACTATACTTAGTAAATACTAGAAAACGTACATGGTAAAGTGAGATACGAGAATTTAAATTAAGTGACGAACAATATATATATATATATATATATATATATATATATATATATATATATATATATATAAATATATATAAAATATATATTTTTACTTAGACGTTATATATCTATGTAATATTAAAATACATATTATTTCTACCCATTTACTTACGGAAACATTTTATTACTACACGATCACAAACGTTAATTTTTAGATATATATTAACAAAATATAAACACTATATACAATATGCATTTTCCATAAAGTCATTTCGAGTCCTATATTAATCAAAACGGTCCTTTTCATAGGCTGCTTTCGTATATCCTCGTTCGTAATATCCGATGAATATTTCTAGACTATTCACTACCCTCAAAACAATAAAACAAGGGTGAGTTCATAAGCCCCACTTTTTACTCGTTTTGAAATATCATGTTATATAACTTGGGTGAGAAACATAACTTGTTTTTAAAACTAGACACAATTACTATACTGAGAAATTCCCTTTTTATGGTGTTTGCCTATGTAGCTTTTTAGACCACAATTGCCCGAGACATTAATGACTGTCAATTTCTTGACCGGAGGACCGGTCGAGGGAGAGCGAGTGAATAAATAGATCTATTGGGACTAATTATCCCTATCCGGGTGAGTAGCGCTCACTACCCATGGGGCTCCCGATAAACGGATATATGTCATGTCGAAACTGGTTAGGTGGTCTTTGGTCGGACACCTGTAAGGGCAAGCAAATACTTATAGCAATGTACATGCTATCTTTCATTATTAGCTTCAGTGTCATGAGCTTAGTGCAACGTAAATACCTTTTTATGTGAAGTTGTATATGTTATAACTGTCGCATACGTTTTGATATCTTGTGGTCCACTAGAACAACGTTTGAACTAAACCTATGAATTCACCAACTTTATGTTGTACGTTTTTTTTTTTTTTTTTAAGCATGTTTTTCTCAGGTGCTTAGCATGGATGTTGTTGCTTGAACTATATGAAGTCTATTGCCCGAACCAGTTTTCCAGATATTATCCATGATTATCTAAAATACCGTTGTTGAACTCATTTAAGCTTCCGCATGTTGTCTTTTGAATCTATTAAATTTGATCGATGTAAACTTATTATTATTTTGAATTTATGCAACGGTGTTATATTTTTAAAACGTACCCTTAGAGGTCGTTCTTTATGCTTTGTAAACTTGAGATATCCATGAACTCACTCCCCTAAAACGCCAAATATCCTGACGGACCCTATTTGGGGTTGTTACAGATTGGTCCTGTCTCAAGAGCCAGGTTATAGAGAGCCAGGTGTATAATATCTAGGTCTAGACTATAACCATATGTGAACTTTACTTGATTATGTGCCATACGTAATTTTTACATAGAGACGAATTACATAATTAAATATTATGTAATTAAATACAAGTATAACTAATATTACTATAATTATACTGCATTTCATTTTGCGGTACTGCATCCCATGGTCTATTCATTCATTTCATTCGTTCATTCACCATTTGTTTATCCCTTTCCCGTATTATCATGGTTGGTATAAAGGATATTTAATAAACTTTTGCTTGTGCAGTCATGGCTATTCAATATCTCAGTTTCTTGCGATTCATCAGAGATAGCTGGGACAAACCTGCTGACAAGTTATCCTTGTTCGGTCACTATCCTACCACTATTCCCGACACTCAAACAAGACTCCAGTGCTTCTCCACCCACACTCAGACTTGACACCAGACAGACAGTGATACACCTGATACACCACCATCACCTACCCATGGTACACCATTCACTAAGACTACCCTTTCTACTCAAAGGTCACCTACAACATCTGGTGCACTTCGACGTCGAGTTAGGATTCTTGCACTGGGACAACATATCCTTTATGTTCGACTGTACCGCTACCATCTTAATGGGCCGGTAACAAACATGAATGATGCGGAGGAAAAAGGGTGGACCGTTACCCACTCATCGTCTTGCTGTGAGACATTCAGTTGATTATTCATCTACGGGTCATTTTTATCAGATGATATCATCATCCTAGTTTCATCGTCAGAGACTTCTTCGGATTCTCCTGCGGATGCTTTATCTGATTCTGCATCTAGTCGTTCATCTTCTGATCATTCATTGCCATCATCACCATCGGGTACGAGATCTAGTCATCGATTATGTTCTTTGGTCCCAAGTGTTCATCGTTCATCTGCTATTTCCGAGAGACCATCTCATGATTCTTCTTCTGTGAGCCGTTCTCGCAAGAGGAGTAGATCGCCTGTTGCATCTGTACTGTTATCTTCACCTACCCTTGGGGAATTGTCTTATGCACGTGCATATATTTTACCATCACCTAAGCGGATTAGGAGTCCTGAGACAGCTACGAATTTAGAGGATTGTTCGGAGGATAGATTTAAGCCATATGTACCTAGATAGGTTGGATTAGGAGTTGACTTCGAGGATGAGAGTTCTGAGCTGTCTAGGTCTAGAGGGGCTGATTTAGTGATGGATTATTTATTTTTAGAAAAAAATGTTGTTAGACGACGATTGAGGGGGAAAAAAAAAAAAAAATTGACACTGAGATCAGCCAGAGATTGACAAGTGTTATCGCTTAAAGCGAATGCCTCGTAAGAATAGAGGGATTGATCATAGAGTCGTAGTTGAGGCTGTTGATCGAGAGGAGAGTGAGACGGGTACGAGGGGCTCGGTTGAGGTCAGAGTTGAGAGGGTTACGCATCCTGTGATGCCAGAGGATACCCCTGAGCCTGCTCAGGAGGGAGCAGTAGAGGTTATGTATGAGACATTGGGAGATTTGGTTCAAAGGTTCCATAATCACACCGAGGCTATCCTAGTCCATCATATACAGGCCATTGAGGGAGTTCAGAGGGAGCAGGGATGTAGGATTGTTGAGGCTGAGTCGGCAGTCACTGTTTTGACTGAGATAGTTGCTGAGTTGGAGAGGGATAACAGGAGGCTCAGAGGCACCGCGAGTGTTGAGAGTCAGAGAGTTGACCGACTCCAGCGCGGCATGGCACGTATGCAGAGAGAGTTGAGGCAGATACGACGGTTTCGATGTTATGACCGAGTGAGAGTTGGCAGATTTGAGGTGTGTGCTAGGAAGCACATGGGCTACCGTCCTTAGATATGTTCATTAGTGTTGTAGTATTGACCAGTAGCGTTTAGTGATGACCGTAGTGTTAGAAACTCGTATTTTCTGTATTTTGAAACCAATGTGATGTAATCACTAAAATCGTGAAATGAAATTGATATTTTCTATGATATAATGCCGTAATAAGTTTATCTTATGCTTTTTACATCAAGGCGTTATGAGGTTTTCATGAATATATTTTTTGATCGATGGAAATTTCTTATGAGAAGTAATCGCAAAATATTATTTAACCCCGTAAAGTGACTCACATCACTAGGGAATCTCAACCGAGTGTTTCCGTTATAATTTGTAGGAAAGATGTCAAACACACCATCTGGAGCGTCAAGGACACTAGAAGCAGTTAACGAGCAAAGCGATCGACGGATGGCAGAAGCATTGAGAGTGTGTGACGCTGTCAGAAACCTTAAACCCCTTATGGGAGATGAGGTTGAACAAGAAGAAGTAGGAGGAAATAGAAATAGAGGAAATGGAGATGGAGGAAATAGAAATGGTGGAAACAGAGATGGAGGAAATGGAAATGGAGGAAATGGAAATGGAAGAAATGGAAATGGTAATGGGAACGGAGGAGAATATGGCTATAACTTCAGAGGATTTATGCCTACTAGAGAGTGCACATATCAAGACTTCCTAAAGTGCCAGCCACATAACTTTAATGGAATAGAAGGAGTTGTTAGATTGACTCGTTGGTTCGAGAGGATGGAAACAGTTTTCCATATTAGCAACTGTCCAGAGAAGTACCAAGTGAAGTATGCTTCGTGCACGCTTCTGAACAGTGCATTGACTTTGTGGAACTCCCACAAGAGAACGATTGGGAATGAGGCCGCCTATGCCATGAGTTGGGTAGAACTTATGAAGTTGATGACTGAGGTTTATTGTCCAAGGAACAAGATTTAGAAAATGGAAATTGAATTGTGGAATCTGACCGTGAAAGGTAACGACTTGACTGTCTACACTCAAAGGTTTCAGAGTTGATTTTGATGTGTACTAGAATGGTCCCTAACAATGAGGACATAGTGGAGAGGTTTATTGGAGGGCTACCAGACAACATTCAAGGAAATGTGATTGCTGCAAGCCCAGCTAGATTCTAAGATGTCGTACGCATTGCTAACTAATTGATAGATTAAAAGCTTCAGGGTTATGCTGCAAGGAGTGCTGAGAGTAAGAGGAGGATAGAAAGTAACCCGAGGGATAACCGTGGACAACAACCGCCATTTAAGAGGCAAAATATTAGTGGGCAGAATGTGGTTAGAGCTTACATGACTGGGAACAATAAGAGGAAAGGGTATACTGGACCTCACCCACTTTGCAACAAATGCAAATACCACCATGTGGGGCCATGTACAGTGAAGTGCAATAACTGTAAGAAGGTTGGACACCTCACTAGGGATTGTACGGAGACTATTACCCCAAACACTCAGAGAGCTCCAGTTGGAAATCAGCTGGGTGTTGTTTGTTATGAGTGTGGAAGATCAGGACATTTTAGGAAGGATTGTCCTAAGTTGAGGAATTAGAACCGTGGAAACCAGACAAGAAACAGAGTTGGAAACAAGACTGGAAACCAGACTAGAGGTAATGAGGCTACAGCAAAGGCTTACGCCATTGGTGGAAGAGGAACAAACCCCGATTCCAACATTGTCACTGGTAAGTTTCTTCTCAATAACTGTTATGCTTCCATGTTATTCGATTTGGGCGCCGATAGAAGTTTTGTGTCGTCTACCTTTAGTGCTTTACTTGATATTACACCATCCACTTTAGACACTAGTTATGTCATAGAACTTGCCGATGGAAGAATCTCAGAAACAAATGTTGTTCTTAGAGGTTGCACGTTAGGATTATTAGGTCATCTGTTCGACATAGACCTAATGCCTATAGAACTTAGTAGTTTTGACGTCATCATCGGTATGGATTAGTTGGAAAAATACCACGCGTTGATCGTTTGTGAAGAGAAGGCCGTCTGTATACCTTATGGAGACGAAGTATTGATAATCCGAGGTAACGATTATGGCAACGGAAGTAAGCTGAACATCATATCATGTACGAGGACCCAAAAGTATATTTAGAAGGGATGTCAGGTCTACCTAGCGCAAGTTACATCCAAGAAAGCTGAGGATAAGTCAGAGGAGAAGCGACTTGAGGATGTGCCGATCATATGGGAATTTCTGGAGGTCTTTCCAGACGATCTGCCTGGATTATCACCTGCTCGACAAGTTGAATTTCAAATCAACTTAGTCCCTGGTGTTGCACCTGTAGCACTAACCCCGTATCGATTAGCACCAGCCAAAATGAAAGAGTTATCCACTCAGTTGCAAGAACTTTCTGACAAAGGATTTATAAGACCTAGTTCCTCACCGTGGGGAGCACCGGTTTTGTTTGTCAAAAAGAAAAATGGTTCTTTTCAGATGTGTATTGACTACCGTGAACTAAACAAGCTTACTATAAAGAACCGATACCCACTTCCGAGAATCGATGATTTGTTTGATCAATTATAAGGATCAAGAGTCTACTCTAAGATCGACCTGAGATCTGGTTATCACCAACTCAGAGTTCGAGAGGAAGACATTCCTAAGACCGCATTTAGGACTCGCTATGGTCACTACGAGTTCCAAGTAATGCCGTTTGGTTTGACTAACGCACCGGCAGTATTCATGGATTTGATGAATAGGGTGTGCAAACCGTATCTGGATAGATTCGTGATCGTGTTTATCGATGACATTTTGATTTACTCCAAGAGCAGAAAGGAGCATGAAGGACACCTTAGGTTGATTTTGAAGTTGTTGAAGGAGGAGAAATTGTACGCCAAATTTTTGAAGTGTGAATTTTGGCTCTCGAAGGTACAATTTATTGGTTATGTGATTGATAGCGAAGGCATTCACGTTGATCCCGCTAAGATTGAGTCTATCAAGGATTGGGCGTCACCGAAGACACCAACCGAGATTCGTCAGTTTCTAGGCTTGGCCGGTTACTACCGACAATTTATCAAAGGTTTTTTGAAGATCGCTAGGCCTATGACGAAGTTGACTCAGAAAAACATGAAACTTGATTAGGGAGAAAAGGCAGAAGCTGTGTTTCAGTTGTTGAAGCAAAAATTGTGTAGTGAGCCGATTTTGGCTTTACCTAAGGGAAGTGAGAACTTCATGGTATATTGCGATGCTTCATGAGAAGGTCATAGCTTATGTATCTCGCCAACTCAGGGTTCATGAGAAGAACTATACTACACACAACCTAGAGCTTAGTGCAGTAGTGTTTGCCTTAAAGATGTGGAGACACTATCTGTATGGTAAAAAGTACGTTGTGTTCACTGATCATAAGAGTCTACAACACATTCTCGATCAGAAAGAGTTGAACATGAGACAACGACGGTGGTTAGAGTTGTTGAGCGACTATGATTATGAGATTCGATATCATTCAGGGAATGGAGAGAATTAAGCCACTACGAGTTCGAGCCTTAGTTATGACTATTAGTTTGGACCTTCCTAAGCAGATTTTGAGTGCTCAATCGGAAGCCAGAAAAGAAGAGAACTTCATCAATGAAGATTTGCATGACATGATTAACAAGCTAGAACCTCGTGCCGACGGAACGTTATGTTTGAACAATCAAAGTTAGATGCCGCGTTTTGGAGATTTGAGAGCTTTAATTATGCATGAATCCCATAAGTCAAAGTATTCCATCCATCCTGGATCAGACAAGATGTACCAAGACCTTAAGAAGCTGTATTGGTGGCCTAAGATGGAAGCAGAAATTGCCACCTATGTCAGCAAGTGTTTAACATGTGCCAAGGTTAAGATAAAGTATCAGAAATCGTCTGGTTGGTTGGTTCAACTAGAGATCCCACAATGGAAATGGGAGAATATAACAATGGACTTTGTGACTAAATTGCCAAAGACGGCAACTGGTCAAGATACAATTTGGGTAATCGTTGATCGTCTCACTAAGTCTGCACATTTCTTGCCTATGCGAGAGGATGACACGTTAGAGAAGTTGACGAGACAATACTTGAAGGAAGTAGTCTCAAAGCATAGAGTGCCGGTTTCGATCATTTTTTATCGTGATGGGAAATTTACTTCACATTTTTGGAATTCTCTAAATAAAGCATTAGGTACTCGATTGGATATGAGCACCGCTTACCACCCAGAGACCGATGGTCAGAGGGAGATGACCATTCAAATGTTGGAGGACATGTTACGTGCCTGTGTACTCGACTTTGGAAATGGTTGGGATAGACACTTACCATTGGTAGAATTTTCGAATAACAACAGTTACCATACCAGCGTTAAGGCTGCTCCATTTGAGGCGTTGTATGGGCGCAAGTCTCGATCACCTATCTGCCTGGCTGAATTTGGAGATAGTCAGCTCACTGGCCTAGAGATCATCCACGAGACGACCGAGAAAATAGTTTAAATCAAGAGTCGTATCCAAGCCGCCCGTGATCGTCAAAAGAGCTATGCTGACGTAAGACGAAAACCTCTTGAGTTTCAAGTAGGAGATAAGGTCATGTTGAAAGTATCGCCTTGGAAAGGAGTGATATGTTTTGGCAAACGGGGAAAGCTAAACCCTCATTATATTGGACCTTTTAAGATAATTGCCAAAGTAGGAACCGTTGCCTATCGTCTTAAACTCCCAGAGAAGTTGAGTAGAGTTCATAGTACGTTTCACGTCTCGAAATTAAAGAAATGCATGGCTGATGAACCGCTTGCTATACCGTTGGACGAAATCCAAGTTGACGACAAATTGAAATTCATCGAAGAACCTATCGAAATTATGGACCGTGAGGTCAAGCGTCTAAAGTAGAGTCGTATTCCAATCGTTAAGGTACGTCGGAACTCCAGGAGAGGTCCTGAGTTCACCTGGGAGCGTGAAGATCAAATGCAAAAGAAGTACCCGCATCTTTTCCCGACTTCTGCACGGTGGCAGATACCACGTCATGAGCTTTGGGGACAAAGCTCTTCTAACGAGAAAGAATGTGACACCCTGAGAATTTCAGTTCAATAATTTAGCCGTTTTCGATTAGCAATTTTAATTTTTGAAGTTTCGTTTGATATTTACGTGTAACCAGGAAGTATTCTTGCATTAATCATAAGCCATCCTTATTAACTACTAATAGGATATATATAGATATAAGAGATCACCATCAATGATGAATGAGGTGCAAGTATTTTTAATACATGTCATTGTTCATGAAACCTTAAAACTATATCCGACCAAGACCCGGTTATATCCGTCCGTGAACCGACTATATCCTTTTGTGACCCGAATTTATTCGTCAGAGACCCGACTGTATCCGTCAGAGACCTGGTTGTGTCCGTCTGTGACCCGACTATATCCATCAAAGACCTGCTTGAAACTGTCCGAGAACCATTTGTATCCGGCCAAGACCTGGTTGTATCCATTTGTAACCTGGTGGTACCGTTCCGTTGCCCGCCTTTATTTCATCTTGACTCGACTTTATCCGATCGTGACCCGGCTTTATCCGTCCGTGATCCGGCTGTATCCGTCTGAGACCCGACAGTAACCGTTGAAGGCTTAGTTGTATCCGTCTGTGAACCGATTCTATCCATTTGTGACCAGGCTGTATCCGTTTGTGACCTGGCTACATCCGTCCGTGACAGGGCTATATCCGTCTTATAGGTGCTGAATTAAATGATTATCATATAAACAAAGATTAAATGCAGCGGATAATGCACCTATTAACGGATCCATAGAGTCATATGATCAATCAAAGAAAAACAAGAAAAAGTAATACCTTTTGTAGCGTGATCGGTAGAGTCAACCGGTGACCTTCACCCTAGCACGAAACACCAAGTGAAACCAAGTGATCAAATGGAGATCACCTCTATGATGTATCCACACTACACTTCCTTGTATACCAATTGATGCTAGTCTAAACCCCGTAACTTTGGTTTTCACTTTGAATAATCAAGATACAAAGTGATGGGAAAATAAGAACACAAAAACCCTCATCAAAGAGTGTGCGTGCCGTATGAATATATAGGGAGAGGAAGGAAGAGATTTTAGGAAAAAGTTATTAATCACATTAATTTGAAAATCAATTAGGAGATAATCATATTAATGTTGATTGGTCAAACAATCTTATCCCTTCCCATATATGCATGAATGGCCGGCCCCTATAGGGCTTGTATGGGCCTCCTCTTTTGTTTTCCAAGTCCAATTAACTAAGTACAATACTTAGTTATTAGAAGCCCAATAGTTATCTCGTGTTACGTGGATTATTTATATACCGTAAATACAATAAACACGATATATAATTAGTACCTCTGTGTATATGTGTGTGACCCCATAGGCTCACATGTATCTAGCCATATAACTAGTTATTATGACACGAGCATACTCCAACAGCTCCCACTTGCGCACGTCATAATAATCAAGTAATTATACAAGCAAAGGTTAGCGTCTAGCAACACGCCAATGCCCCCAGAGACATATGAGGATAGTTTCTTAAACATCTCATTTAAATGGTTTAGATATCAATCATCCTTTTATTATAGATACTATGTTGAACATCTGACATGGATCATAAGTCATTCTTATGTTTAACAATTCTGTTTCTCGATATAGACATTGAACTAGATTACCAAATTAATCAAGTATCATCTTAATTACATTTGGGTGCGGCCACACATACATCTGTTCAAATCATCGAGGGGCCCAGTAGTATCTTACTCCATAACATGTGGAGGAACAAATCCTATTTTGACTGCACGTGTCCGTTATGTGTTTCATATCCCTCCTGAAAATGGCCTTTATAGCAGCCTTCAACAGGTCAGCGTTGAACCATATCTAAGATTGACATTCCACACACACAAAACCTACTTGCATCTCAAGTCTGAGGATGAGAGACATAACCACTTGCGAGATTCACTATTGACGCCGATCCATGTAGTGAATACTCGTAGGTTGGGTCAGTCCAATGTTCATCCAATGAACAACATATGAGTTTGGCGGTATCATCCTTTAATATTCATACCGTATGAATATAACCAAAACACTCACATTTGCCTTAATTCAACGATGCTCCTGTATCATTAACTGACAATGGACGATTTAGAATAAATAAATTATTCATGGAATTAAACATGCTAATATAGAACACAGTTGTATATGTGAAGACGATCATACCAGGTATATCAATTCATTGTTTAATACAACTGCTTAATGTTTCATTATCCAAATACTAAAAACAGATATACATAAGACTACTAGCAGTTCAAAGTTTAATGTTCCTAGCATGATAAACATGTTTGGTACAAGACATTAACTTTGTAAAAAATACCAACTTAGTTGTCATCTGAGTGACCTTTGAGAATACTTGTTTCAAAACTCGCAAGTAGTGAAGGTTTTGAATAATACGATGATTGTCATTTTGTATATGTGCATTCAACTGCTATTACAATAATACTAGCATCGCTACAATAAATTACATAGGTTGTTTAAAGCAAGCAAAACCACCTATATAAGACAATCTTTTTAACAGCTTCCTAAACTGTGAAGTATTCTCATTCTTTAATGAATAGTGCAACAATGCTTTCAATCAAGCATGTCCAGTCAGCAGTATTATCATTTATGATTAAAATCCTGCTATGACTAGGATTGAGAATCATCTCAATCAAAATAAGCGTATAAACTCAACACTAATCTCATTATTAAAATCCGTAAACAATGAACATGTCTTTAGTCCTTTAAAGGCCTTTTAGAATGTTCTTTCAATACTAGTCTAATGACTTTCACTTAGTTACTATGGTTGTAGGATCATCGTGCATTCATGCAAGTGCTACAATTAGTCTAATACATATCATGACATACATAATGAAACCTTTAGCTGAACTAAACGTTTTCAAATATATGTTCATCGGGTGAGATAGAACTTAAGTCTTGCTCAATGATGTGTCATGTTGTGTTAGATTATTAATCGCGTATGTTTATCTTAGTAAACGTATGATCCAAGGTTACATGTTTTATTTCTTATATTTATCGATAGAAATATTATTCCAAACTAAGGATTAAAATCTAGCTTAGGTGAAATATTATTTCCAAGATGTTGACAACATATAAGATATAAGAAAGACAAAACATAATGCTCCGACTAGCTTTAAGGTGTACTCAGGAGATCTCTTTATTTCAATCAAAATCAAATTGTTGATTTAAACTTAAGATTCCAGCTCCTAGATGTACGCTCTAATACACTTGGATTTTATAGCTTGCACATTTTCTAAAGATAACTTGGATTCATAAACTCTTTTGATTACACAATGTCCTCGTAAAGGTAATCATTCAAGAAGGAGTTTTGACATCCAATCGCCATATTTCATATTTATGACACCCTAAGAATTTCCGTCCAATAAGTTAGCCGTTTCTGTTTAGCAATTTGAATATTAAAGTTTCGTTTAGCTTTTGCGTGTAACCGGGAAGTATTCCCGCTTTTATCTGAGAATCGTCACCAGGAGCGAACCGGGATGCTTAACACTGTAGTATTTTGGCAATAGCCACGTTTTTACATTTTATGGCAATATTTAAAATTTCATAATTTTCGATGATACCATTATCCGTTTCGTTACTTGCGTAAATCGTGGTTTACTTATAACATAAGCTTATGAATGCAAGACATAGAAATTAAATCAAGTGGGAAGCACTAGCAAAATAAAATGAAGAAAATTATATTGGTCCCCCCCTCCCTTGTTTGTCTTGTTCGGCAACAAACAAACACCCAAGCACCTTGGTGACAAGTTTAATTTTAAAATCAATAAGACAAGCCTTTGATACATGTTTTAGCTCTAACATGAATTTGATTGGAGGATCAAATTGGCCCCTCACTTCCCCATGTCTCTTGAACACGACAACATCACAAAACACAACTTAGTGTGTGAAGTAACTTTGTAAAATTTATATCTTGTTTGCTTCCATTTATTTTATTCATAACACACACACTAACAAATTTAGTTTTCTCGCTTCTTCTTTCCTCTTGTTGTTCGAACACCCAAGAAACACACCAATATTCATAATTTTTCATCTTGATAAAAACACTTGAAGATTTATTGAAGGTTTTGATCATTTGATGTCTCCGGGAATTATTAAACAACATTTGGGTTGTTCTAATCTCATTCCTTCTCTAAAAACCTTCCAACTTTGTAAGTCTTCAAATTCTTAAATAACTTGTACTTTCCTTATCATCTTGATGCATACATGCTAGTTGTACAACTTATTTTGTGAAAACAAGATTTTAAAACTACATAAACCCTAAAAGGGTGTATATAGGTTTTCGAAAATATAAAAAGAAATATTAGAAAAATTTTTAGTTTTGTGATCGTGTGTTATTACGTGTAATAAAAATAGTATGATATAGCTTATTTTATTCGGCTTATTGTAATAAGCTTTTGGAAAAGCTTATTTTGATTATCTTGAGCTTATTAGGACTTATATTTGGTTCGGCCAAACTAGAAAAGAAAGAAGAAATATTTGTTTAGCTTATTTTGGTTTGACTTATATTTTATTAGCTTATTTTGAAAGGACAAACAATAAATTTATTCGACTTAATAAATAAGCTCGAATATACTTTATTAGGGCTTATAGCCGCGTCCCACATACAAGACCCAACACCATGAGTTTATTTTTGAGCTTATATGGTTCGATTTATTATACTTGGGCTCTATTGTGACTTATTTCTTAGCCGGACGTGTTTATTCTTAATGCATATAACTTATAGGAATTAAATGGATAAGTAAAACTACATTTTCGGACTTAACGGGCCAAGGCCCAACATAAATACAAAACACCAAGGCGTAAAGCTACGGTGTAGCTTTATATTAAATAGTTCGCAAATAGCTTTCTTATTTAATAGTATACTATTTAGATGCATACTTTAAATATTTTTAACGTTGGACGTTGCAAATAATAATGGATTTGATGATGTATAATTTGTAATTATGAAAAGTGGATTGAAAGTGGTTTGAAATAAAGTCTAAGACTTTGGAAAAACGTGTAAACACGAACGAGTCATGCCGAAAATATCTCACTATACTTAGTAAATACTAAAAAACGTACATGGTAAAGTGAGATACGGGAATTTAAATTTAGTAACGAACAATATATATACATATATAATATAATATATATTTTTGCTTAGACGTTATATATTTATGTAATATTAAAATACATATTATTTCTACCCATTTACTTACGGAAATATTTTATTACTACACGATCATAAACGTTAATTTTTAGATATATATTAACAAAAGTACACTAGTATACACCTATGCATTTTCCATAAATTCACTTTGATCCGATATTAAATCAAACGTCCATTTTATAGGTTGCTTTCGTATATCGTCGCTCGTTACCGAGTGAATTATTTCTAGACTATTCACTACCTCAATTCACTAAATCAAGGTGAGTTCATAGCCCCACTCTTTTATTCATTTTGAATAAATGTTTTATAACTTGGGGTGAGAAACATTGCTTGTTTTTAAAACTGGACACAATTACTATACGTTAGATTTCCTTATTTACGTGTTGCCTAAGTAGCGTTTAGACCACAATTGCCCAAACTATCATGAACTGTCAATTTCTTGACCGGAGGACCGGTCAAGGGAGCGCGAGTGAATAAATAGATCTATTGGGACTAATTATCCCTATCAGGGTGAGTAGCGCTCACTACCCACGGGGCTCCCGATAAACGGATATATGTCATGTCGAAACTGGTTATGTGGCCTTTGGTCGGACACCTGTAAGGGCAAGCAAATACTTATAGCAATGTACATGCTATCTTTCATTATTAGATTCAATGTCATAAGCTTAGTGCAATGTAATTACTTTTTATGTGAAGTTGTATTTGTTATAACTGTCGCATACGTTTTGATATCTTGTGGTCCACTATAACATCGTTTGAACTAAACCTATGAATTCACCAACTTTATGTTGACGTTTTAAGCATGTTTTTCTCAGGTGCTTAGTATGGATGTTGTTGCTTGAACTATATGAAGTCTATTGCCGAACATAGACGAACCAGTTTTCCAGATTTTATCTATGTTTATCTTAAAAACCGTTGTTGAACTTATTTAAGCTTCCGCATGTTGTCTTTTGAACCTTTTAAATTTGATTGATGTAAACTTATTATTATTTTAAATTTATGCAACGGTGTTTATTTTTCAAACGTACCCTTAAAGGTCGTTCTTTATGCTTTGTACTTGAGATAGTCATGAACGTCACGCCCCCGGACGCTAAATTGGACGGGACCCTATTTGGGGGTGCAACACATTGGTATCAGACGCAGGTTATAGAGAACCAGGTAGTATATAACTAGGTCTGGACTATAACCAGTATGTGATCCTTACATGATTATGTGCCTTACGTGATTTTTACATAGTACGTATACATAATTAAATACTATGTAATTAAATACTAAGTATAACTAATATTACTATAATTATATTGCATTTCATTTCGCGATACTGCATTTGATGGTCTATTCATTCATTTCATTCGTTCATTCACCCATTTGTTCATTCTTTCCCGCATCATGCATGGTTGGTATAAAGGATATTTATATAAACTTTTGCTTATGCAGGTCATGGCTATTTTAGTTATCTCAGTTTCTTTGGATTTATCAGAGGATAGCGTGGGGCCACCTGCTAGACGAGTTATCTTGTTCGGTACTATCCCTATCACTATTCCTGACACCACCAGTGATTACTCCACCCACTACTCAGACTGACACCACAGTGATACCCACATAGATACCTATCATAGCACCTAATATACCACCATTACCAGCTATCTCACCATTTTTATCATCGGCTGTTGACACCATAGACAGCGATACATCTGATACACCACCATCACCTACCCATGGTACACCATTCACTGAGACCACCCTTTCTACTCAGAGGTCACCTACAGCATCTGGTGCACTTTGACGTCGAGTCATGGTTCTTGCACCAGGACATCCTATTCCCCATGGTCGACCGTACCGCTACCATCTTAATAGGCCGGTACACATGATGACTGTGAGGAAGAGGGTTGGACCGTTACCCACTCATCGTCTTATTGTGAGACATTCAGTTGATTATTCTTTTTCTGATCATTTTTCTTCGGATGATTCATCATCGGATTCATCATCAGAGACTTCTTTGGATTCTCCTATGGATGCTTTATCTGATTTTGCATCTAGTCGTTCATCTTCTGATCATTCATTGCCAGCATCACCATCGGGTACGAGATCTAGTCATCGATTATGTTCTTTGGTCCCGAGTGTTCATCGTTCATCTGCTATTTTTGAGAGACCATCTCATGACTCTTCTTCTGCGAGCCGCTCTCGCAAAAGGAGTAGATCGCATGTTGCATCTATACCGTTATCTTCACATACCCTTTGGGCATTGTCTTATACACTTGCAGATCTTTTACCATCACCTAAGAGGATTAGGAGTCCTGAGACAACTATGGATTTAGAGGATTGTTCGGAGGATAGATTTAAGCCATATGTACCTAGAGAGGTTGGATTAGGAGTTGACTTCGAGGATGAGAGTTCTGAGCCGTCTAGGTCTATAGGGGCTGATTTAGTGATGGATGTTGATGTTGTGAGGAGGGACGGGATTGAGATTGACCTCAAGATTCAGGCAGAGATTGATGAGTGTTTCGCTTATGCGAATTCTCTTAGAGATAGAGGGATTGATGCTAGAGTTGTAGTTGAGGTTGTTGATCGAGAGGAGAGTGAGACAGGTACGAGGGGCCCGGTTGAGGTTAGAGTTGAGAGGGTTACGCATCTTGTGATGCCAGTGGATACCCTGAGCCTACTCAGGAGGGAGCAGTAGATGTTACATATGACATTGGGAGATTTGGTTCAGAGGTTCCATGATCACACCGAGGCTATCCCAGTCCATCGTATACAGGCCATTGAGGGAGTTCAGAGGGATCAGGGACGTAGGATTGTTGGGGCTGAGCAGCAGTCAATGTTTTGATTAAGAGAGTTGCTGAGTTGGAGAGGGATAACAGGAGGCTCAGAGACACCGCGAGTGTTGAGATTCAGAGAGTTGACCGACTCCAGCGCGGCATGGCACGTATGTAGAGAGAGCTGAGGCAGATACGACAGTTTTGATTTTATGACCGAGTGAGAGTTGGCAGATTTGAGGCGTGTGCTAGGAAGCATATTTGCTACCATCCTTAGATATGTTCATTAGTGTTGCAGTATTGACCAGTAGCTTTTAGTGATGACCATAGTGTTAGAAACTCGTATTTTCTCTATTTCGAAACCAATGTGATGTAATCACTAATGATCGAAGATATGAAATTGATATTTATCTATAATATGATGCCGTAATTTGATTTACTTATGCTTTTTGCATCATGCGTTATGGGGTTTCCATGAATATATTTTTGATCATGTATTTTCTATGTGAAGTAATCGTAAATTTTATTTAACCTCGTTAGTGATCTCGCATCACATAGGAATCTCACCGAGTGTTACGTTGATATGTTGTAGGAAGATGCCTAACACACGATCTGGAGCATCAAGGACACGAGAAGCAGTCAACGAGCAAAGCGATCGACAGATAGCAGAAGCATTGAGAGTGCGCGACGCTGTCAGAAACCTTAGACCCCTTATGGGAGATGAGGTCGAACAAGAATAAGTAAGAGGAAATGGAAATGGAAGAAATGGAGATAGAGGAAATGTAAATGGAGGAAACAGAGATGGAGGAAATGGAAATTGTAATGGGAACGAAGGAGAATATGGCTATAACTTCAGAGGATTTATGCCTGCTAGAGAGTGCACATATCAAGACTTCCTGAAGTGCCAGCCACTTAACTTTAATGGAACAGAAGGAGTTGTCAGATTGACTCGTTGGTTCGAGAAGATGGAAACAGTTTTCCACATTAGCAACTGTCCAAAGAAGTACCAAGTGAAGTATGCTTCATGCACGCTTCTGAACAGTGCATTGACTTGGTGGAACTCCCACAAGAGAATGATTGGGAATGAGGCCGCCTATGCCATGAGTTGGGCAGAACTTATGAAGTTGATTACTGAGGTGTATTGTCCAAGGAACGAGATTCAGAAAATGGAAACTGAATTGTGGAATCTGACCGGAAAGGTAACGACTTGACTGTCTACACTCAAAGGTTTCAGGAGTTGATTTTGTTGTGTACTAGAATGGTCCCTAACGAAGAGGACAGAGTGGAGAGATTTATTGGAGGGCTACCGGACAACATTCAAGGAAATGTGATTGCTACAAACCCAGCTAGATTCCAAGACGCCGTACGCATTGCTAACCAATTGATGGATAAGAAGCTCTAGGGTTATGCTGCAAGGAGTGCTGAGAGTAAGAGGAGGATGGAAAGTAACCCGAGGGATAACCGTGGACAACAACCACCATTTAAGAGGCAAAATATTAGTGGGCAGAATGTGGTTAGAGCTTACATGACTGGGAATAATAAAAGGAAAGGGTATACTGGACCTCACCCACTTTGCAACAAGTGGGAATACCATCATGTAGGGCCATGTACAGTGAAGTGCAATAACTATAAGAAGGTTGGACACCTGACTAGGGATTGTACGACGACTATTACCCCAAACACTTAAAGAGCTCCAGTTGGAAATCAGCAGGGTGTTATTTGGTACGAGTGTGGAAGACCGAGACATTTTAGGAAGGATTTCCCTAAGTTGAGGAATCAGAACGGCAGAAACCAGACAAGAAACAGAGTTTGAAACAAGACTGGAGGTAATGAGGCTACAGTAAAGGCTTACGCCATTGGTGGAGGAGGAACAAACCCTGATTCCAACATTGTCACAGGTACGTTTCTTCTCAATAATTGTTATGCTTCCATGTTATTCGATTCGGCCACCGATAGAAGTTTTGTGTCATCTACCTTTAGTGCTTTGCTTGATATTGCACCATCCACTTTAGACACTAATTATGCCATAGAACTTGCCGATGGAAGAATCTCAGAAACAAATGTTGTTCTTAGAGGTTGCACGTTAAGATTATTAGGTCATCCATTCGACATAGACCTAATGCCCGTAAAACTTGGTAGTTTCAACGTCATCATCGGTATGGATTGGTTGGCGAAATATCACGCGTTGATCATTTTTGACGAGAAGGTCGTCCGTATACCTTATGGAGACGAGGTATTGATAATCCGAGGTGACTATTATGGCAACGGAAGTAAGCTGAACATCATATCGTGTAAGAGGACCCAGAAGTATATTCAAAAGGGATGTCAGGTCTACCTAGCTCAAGTTACATCCAAGAAGGCTGAGGATAAGTCAGAGGAGAAGCGACTTGAGGACGTGCCGATCATACGGGAATTTTCGGAGGTCTTTCTAGATGATCTGCCTGGATTACCACCTGCTCGACAAGTTAAATTTCACATCAACTTAGTCCCTGGTGCTACACCTGTAGCACAAACCCCGTATCGATTAGCACAAGTCAAAATGCAAGAGTTATCCACTCAGTTACAAGAACTGTCTGATAAAGGATTTATAAGACCCAGTTCCTCACCTTGGGGAACACCGGTTTTGTTTGTCAAAAAGAAAGATGGTTCTTTTCGGATGTGTATCAACTAGTGTGAACTAAACAAACTTACTATGAAGAACCGATACCCACTTTCGAGAATCAACTATTTGTTTGATCAATTGAAAGGATCAAGAGTCTACTCTAAGATCGACCTGAGATCTGGTTATCACCAACTCAGAGTTTGAGAGGAAGACATTCCTAAGACCGCATTTAGGACTCGCTATGGTCACTACGAGTTCTAAGTAATGCCGTTTGGTTTGATTAATGCACCGACAATATTCATGGATTTGATGAATAGGGTGTGCAAACCCTATCTGGATAGATTTGTGATCGTGTTTATCGATGACATTTTGATTTACTCCAAGAGCATATAGGAGCATGAAGGACACCTTAGGTTGATTTTGAAGTTGTTAAAGGAGGAGAAATTGTACGCCAAGTTTTTGAAGTGTGAATTTTGGCTGTCAAAGGTATAATTTCTTGGTCATGTGATTGATAGCGAAGGCATTCACGTTGATCCCGCAAAGATTGAGTCTATCAAGGATTGGACGTCACCCAAGACACCAACCTAGATTCGTCAGTTTCTAGACTTGGCCGGTTACTACCGATGATTTATCGAAGGTTTTTAAAAGATCGCTAGGCCCATGACGAAGTCGACTCAGAAAAGCCTGAAATTTGATTGGGGAGAAAAGGCAGAAGCTGCGTTTCAGTTGTTGAAGCAGAAACTATGTAGTGCGCTGATTTTGGATTTACCCGAGGGAAGTGAGGAATTCGTGGTATATTGCGATGCTTCGCATAAAGGGTTAGGTGTAGTTTTGATGCAAAAGAATAAGGTCATAGCTTATGCATCTCGCCAACTCAAGGTTCATGAGAAGAACTATACTACACACGACCTAGAGCTTGGTGCAGTAGTGTTTGCCTTAAAGATGTGGAGACACCATCTGTATGGTACAAAGTGCGTTGTGTTTACTGATCATAAGAGTCTACAACACATTCTCGATCAGAAAGAGTTGAACATGAGACAACGACGGTGGTTAGAGTTGTTGAGCGACTACAATTGTGCGATTCGATATCATCCAGGGAAGGCAAACGTGGTGGTTGATGCCCTAAGTCGAAAAGAGAGAATTAAGCCACTACGAGTTCGAGCCTTAGTTATGACTATTAGTTTGGACCTTCTTAAGTAGATTTTAAGTGCTCAATTGGAAGCCAGAAAAGAAGAGAACTTCATCAACGAAGATTTGCATGGCATGATTAACAAGCTAGAACCTCGTGCTGACGGAACGTTATGTTTGAACAATCGAAGATGGATTCCGCGTTTTGGAGATTTTAGAGCTTTAATTATGCAAGAATCCCATAAGTTAAAGTATTCCATCCATCCTGGATCAGACAAGATGTACCAAGACCTTAAGAAGCTGTATTGGTGGCCCAACATGAAAGCCGAAATTGCCACCTATGTCAGCAAGTGTTTAACATGTGCCAAGGTTAAGATAGAGTATCAGAAATCGTCTGGTTTGTTGGTTCAACCAGAGATCCCACTATGTAAATGGGAGAATATAACAATGGACTTTGTGACTAAATTGCCAAAGACGGCAACTGATCAGGATACGATTTGGTTAATTGTTGATCGTCTCACTAAGTCTGCACATTTCTTGCCTATGCGAGTGGATGACACGTTAGAGAAGTTGATGAGACAATACTTAAAGGAAGTAGTCTTAAAGCATGGAGTGCTAGTTTTGATCATTTTTGATCGTGATGGGAAATTTACTTCACATTTTTGGAAGTCTCTAAATAAAGCATTAGGTACTCGATTGGATATGAGCACCGCTTACCACCCAGAGACCGATGGTCAGAGTGAGAGGACTATTCAGACGTTAGAGGACATGTTACGTGCCTGTGTACTCGACTTTGGAAAAGGTTAGGATAGACACTTACCATTGGTATAATTTTTGTATAACAACAGTTACTATACCAACATTAAGGCTGCTCCATCTGAGGCATTGTATGGGCGCAAGTGTCGATCACCTATTTGCTAGGCTGAAGTTGAAGATAGCCAGCTCACTGGCCCAGAGATCATCCACGAGATGACTGAGAAAATAGTTCAAATCAAGAGTCGTATCCAAGCCGCCCGTGATCGTCAAAAGAGCTATGCCGACATAAGACGAAAACCTCTTGAGTTTCAAGTAGGAGATAAGGTCATGTTGAAAGTATCGCCATGGAAGGGAGTGATACGTTTTGGCAAACGGGGAAAGCTGAACCCTCATTATATTAGACATTTTAAGATCATTGCCAAAGTGGGAACCGTCTCCTATCGTCTTAAACTCCCAGAGAGGTTGAGTAGAGTTCATAGTACATTTCACATCTCGAAATTAAAGAAATGCATAGCTGATGAACCGCTTGCTATACCATTGGATAAGATCCAAGTTGACGACAAACTACACTTCGTCGAAGAACCTATCGAAATCATAGACCGTGAGGTTAAGCGTCTAAACTAGAGTCGTATTCCAATCGTTAAGTTATGTTAGAACTACAGGAGAGGTCCTGAGTTCACCTGGGAGCGTGAAGACCAAATGCAAAAAAAGTACCCGCATCTTTTTCTGAATTCTACACCGATGGCAGATACCACGTCATGAGCTTTAGGGACAAAAATCTTCTAACGGGGAAAGAATATGACACCCCGAGAATCTCCGTCTAATAAGTTAGCCATTTCCATTTAGCAATTAGAATTTTTAAAGTTTCGTTTAACTTTTGCTTATAACCGGGAAGTATTTCCGTTTTTATCTGAGAATCATTTCCGGAAGCAAACCGAGATGCCTAACATTGTAGTATTTTGGCAATAGCCACGTTTTTACATTTTATGGCAATATTTAAAATTTCATAATTTTTGGTGATACCATTATTCGTTTCGTTACTTGCGTAAATCGTGGTTTACTTATAACATAAGCTTATGCATGCAAGACTTGGAAATTAAATCAAGTGAGAAGCACTAGCAAAATAAAATGAAGAAAATTAGTTGGTCTCCCTCTCCTTTGTCTTGTTCGGCACAAACAAACACCCCATGCACCTTGGTGATAAAGTTTGAATTAAAAATTAATAAGACAAGCCTTGATCACATGTTTAGCTCTAACTTGAATTTGGTTGGAGGATCAAATTGGTCCCCTCTCTTCCTTTGTCTCTTGTACACGACACACACAAAACATACACTTAGTGTGTGAAGTAAACTTTGTATTATTTATATCTTGTTGCTTCCATTTTCTTATTCATAACACACACACTAAAAATTTAGTTTTCTCTCTTCTTCTTTGCCTTCTTTTGTTCGAACCACCCAAGAAACACACACAATTTCATAAATTTTCATCTTTGATCAAAAACACTTGAAGATTTATTGAAGGTTTTGTAACACCCCCAAATTGGGTCGCAGCAGAATAAGGGTCCGGGGCGTGTTACTTCTCAGATCACTAGCACAAGATATAACTTTTTAATGTGTCTTTTAATTTCTTAAATAATGTACTTTCTTATCATTTGAATACATACATGCTGTTGGTACAATTCGCTTTTGGTGTGAAAACAGATTTTAAAAACTACATAAACCTAAAAGGGTGTATTTATGGTTCAAAAAAATATATAAGAAATATAAGAAAATATTAGCTTTGTTGAATCGTGGTTATTTTTGTGTAATATAAATAGTTTGTTTGCGTTTTTTTATTCGGGCATTAGATTGTATAATAAGCTTTTGGTAAAGATTATTTGATTATCTTGAGCATATTGGGCGTATATTTGGGCTCGGCCAAACTAGAAAATAACAGAGAAATATTTGTTAGCTTATTTTGGTTTGATGCTAGTATGTTTATAGTTTATTTCTAGTCATTTTGAAAGGAAATCGATATACTATTCAATTAATTATTAAGCTCGGAATAACTTTATTGGGACTTATGCCGGTTTCCCAATACATGACCCAACACCATGAGCTTATTTTTGAGCTTATATGGTTTGACTTATTATACTTGGCTTATTGTGAGCTTATTGATAGCTTATTTTTAGGTCACGTGTTTATTTCTTAATGCTTTTGACTTTAGGATTTTAATGATAAAGTGTGTGTGTGTTATATTTTCGGACTTAAAGGCCAAGGCCATCCCTATCCCAAAATAAATACAAATACAACAAGGCATAAAGGTACGTGTTAGCTTATGGGATAAGTTCGCGAATAGCTCTAATTTTTAGTATACGATTTAGATGCGGTTAGTATAATTATTTTTAAACGTTGGACGTTGCAAATAATAATGGATTTGATGATGTATAATTTGTAATTATGAAAAGCGGATTAAAAGTGGTTTGAAAATGGTTTTAAATAAAGTCTAAGACTTTGTAAAAACGTGTAAACACGAACGGGTCTTGACAGGGTAATTTTTTAAATCACTATACTTAGTATAATACTAGAAAACGTTACATGGTAAAGGGAGTACGGAGAATGTAAATTAAAGTGTTACGAACAATACATGATTATATATATAATATATATTTTTACTTAGACGTTATATATCTATGTAATATTAAAATACATATTATTTCTACCCATATACTTACAGAAACATTTTATTACTACACGATCACAAACATTAATTTTTAGATATATATTAACAAGAAGTAAATTGTATACACATATGCCATTTTCCATAAAATTCACTTCGATCCAATATTAAATCAAACGTCAATTTCATAGGTTGCTTTCGTATATCATCGCTCGTTATCGAGTGAATTATTTTTAGACTATTTACTACCTCATATCATACCATGCACGTGGTGCTTGTTTGAGACCGTAAAGAGCCTTTTTGAGCTTGTACACATGCGATGGGTTATCCTGGTCAACAAATCCTTCTGGTTATGAAACGTAGACCTCTTCTTTAAGCTCGCCATTCAAGAAAGCCATTTTGACATCCATTTGGTAGATCGTCATATTCGTATGAGCAACATAAGAAATGAAGATACGAACGGCCTCTATTCTAGAAACCGGTGTAAATGATTCCTCGAAATCGATACCCTTTTCTTGTCTGAATCCTTGTGCAACGAGTCGAGCCTTATTCTTTAGTACCCCGCCAGATTCATCTGTTTTTGTAACACCCTCAAATCTGAGTATGCAGCGGAATATTGAATATCCGAGAGCGTTACATTATGGGTCTATAGCACAAGATATAAGAACGACCACTAAGTGTGACGTTTAAAAGATACATTGGATAAACAAGTTTATTCGTTTATTACATAAGCACAAGGCTTTAAATCATTCTATGATAAAGTTAAAGACTTTGACATTTAGTAATTGTTCACATAACAATATTTTGACTCGAATCTCTAGCTTTGACATCCCAAAAGACCTCCAATGTATCATAGCATCTCATGCCCTACTGACCTAAAAAACATGCTTTAAAACGTCAACATAAAGTTGGTGAATTCATAGGTTTAATGTAACCAAAAGTAGGACCGCAAGATTTCCAAGTGTATGATTAAGCAACAGATGCAAACATCATCAAAAAGTAATTATTGTTTGCTAAGCTCATGAAACCGAAGCTCGACCATTCTGTGTGCAATTAATTGCCAGAATAATGCCCTTTACGATGTTCTAACCCGAAACATCCCAACGGTACACCGGCACAGTGAGCGCTACTCACCCAAACGGGGATGTCAATCCCAAATAGATCTATTTATAACATTCGTGCTCGCATAATGTAATTCCCAACTACGACTATTGATGTAGAAAAACAAATTTAATATACTTATAGTATTAATCCCATAAGAATTCTTTCCAAAATACTTCTCAAACAAGAGAAAT